>VYZT01030774.1:0-84581 GCA_013400735.1 Pomatostomus ruficeps | reverse complement strand
CGACATCTCCCTGCTACAATGTTGGCACCTCACCCATGGACTGCAGGTGGCTCTGCATCCCCTGTGGACCCCATGGACTGCAGGGGGGACACCCCGCCTCACCATGGGCTCACCACGGCCCGCAGAGGAATCTCAGCTCCAGTGCCTGGAGCACCTCCTCCCTCTCCTTCTCCACTGAACTTGGTGTCTCCATGTTGTTTTCCCTCACATGTTCTCACATCCTCCTCCTTCTCTAACTACAAGCAGCTGAGTGCACACTTTGTTTTAATTTTTCCTTAAATATGTCATCACAGAGGTGTAACCAACCTTTCTAATTGGCCCAGGCTTGGCCAGTGGTTGTCCATCATCTTCAGAACCATCAGAGATTGGCTCTGCTGGAAATGGTGAAGAATTACAGAAACTTCTCACAGGAGCCATCTTTATGGCCCCCTCCCCTCTACTAAAACCACAACAGATGTGCTCCTCTTGGTGGGAGGCATGAACCGGGGTTGGTCAGTCACTCCCATGCACTAAGGGTCCTCTTGTGTTCTTCATTGTTTTCAGAACCATAGGCACCACTGAACTGAAAGATGTCTGCCTTGTGTTTGAACTGCAAGAGAGGAACACACAGAATTCTTGACCATCACTAGCCCACAGTAGTTTTGGCTTTCTGTGCCAGTGTTTAGCTGTCCTTGCCATTTGAAAATTTTCATTTTATGCTTGAAAAATATCCCATGCTTCAATTTCAGCTAACATTTTCTCATTTTATCTATCTAATGGACAGAAAGGACTTTCATTTTTACTCTTTCTTTGCAGCTGCATTTTATATATTTGAAATGTATTATCACATCTTCCCTCTGGACTAAACAAGCCCATCTTTTTGTCATTCTTTCTCTATAAGTCATGTTGTCTAAACCTCTGATTATTCATGACTTTTTCCAGATTGTCCAAGTCTTTTATGAAATGTCTGTTCAATATGGGCAAAGTTCTTTACAGACGCCTTCTAGATGCTGAGCAGAGTGGAGGGATTTCTTTTAGTCTTAAATAAAATTTTCCTTTCTAAAAATCCCTATAATTTAGATGAGTTTTTTACATTAAAGTCATAAAATTGACTCACCCTTACTGTGTGGTCCCCTACATTCTCTAGTTCAGTTTTGGAAGAACTGTTGCCTCTTCAGTTCTTCCCTGCACTTGCATTTTGGCTGAAAATGTCTTTCTAGCTGTAGTACTTTACTCCAGTTCTTACTGATAATGTTACTCTAACCACTGGTTCTTCAATGTGTAAAGATCTTTTGAATTTTAATCTAACCTCCCAAATGTTTCCGGCTTCTTCCAAGAAGTGAGAAATCCGTTCTGATATTTTCCAAGTTTTTAATAAAAATGTTGACCCAAGATGGAACCTCTCGTGGAACTGCAAAGAAACTTTGCAGTCTGGCAAAGACCTGTTTCCAGCTACTTGCTGCGTTTTCCAAGTGACTGAGCACCTGCCTTACCATAGTTTTGAGCTCATGTTTTCTTATAATTTCCCTATGAAACCGTCACATGAGACAGTGTCAAAAGCCTTGCTAGCATCCAGATATGTGACATCTACTCACAAAGACCCATATCCTGCTACAGAGGAAAATTGAGTTAGGCCTAAGAGAGCTAGTGTTTTTTTGACAAAACCATGTTCCTGTGCAGCTATTATCTCCCAAGTAGTTTGATTGTCATCTGATCTTCTGGCTATATATATGACTATACTCTGCAAGTACAGTATTACACTTTATTATTTTTCTGGAAATTAAAATAAAGAAGACAGGCCATGATTCATGGACTTCTCCTCATTAAAAAAAACCCCCAAAAATCTACTATATTTGCTCTTGTCTGATATTCTGTATTTTCTTCCATCTATCTGGAGTTTTCAGATCACTGATACTGAGTCCAAATTTGTTGTAGTGAATTTAATCAAGTGAAACCCATTTGACAATATCTAACTCCATAAGAGTAGGCTGGCATTTTCTACTTTACCCTGACTAATGGTGTACTAAAAACTTTTGACTAATGAGTTTTTTTCCAGTGATGTTAAATGCAGTCAGCATTTGTTCACAGTTGATTCTATTTAGTGAAGACCAAAATAAAGAAGAACAAACTTGGATCGATATACTTGCAGAATAATGCCTCATTTTTACTTTGCATCCCTTGGAAGATGTGCTTTGCCTTAACATTTCTGATTTTCTTTCTATGGCAGGTGATGCTCCTTACAGCTATCCTCAGTGATGTGCCATGTATTTTACTTTCTTTTTTATTCTTACAGAGAGGGTTATTGAAGAGGTTTAGCAAGAGTAATGATCACTTTCATCTGAAGCTGTTCAAGATATTTTCTCCCACTCTGACAGTCATTGGTCTGGCTCCAGTAATTCATGCCTGTGCCACTTCCTGGCCAGGCTACAGCAATGTGCAAAGCCTTCAGTGAATCAATGTGTGCAGAAACTGGTCCTGTGTTTTCTCAACAGCTGAGGCTGTTCCAGAGTTGTCATATTTGTCCTCTAGTCCTTGGAATGGTGTCCAATCAGGATTTGAATCAAGTTTATGGTTTTATTAACTATCTCTGTATCCTCTTGGCCTGAGTGGGGAACCTAAAAAGGCTTGCAGTTTTAAGCTTTGGGACAAAAGTTGTGGTCAAAGATTCTTTAACAGGAGTCTTGATAAGACAGGGAAAACTGTACAGAAAGCAGGGACTTTCCAGGTCTTGATCAGTGGCAGGGAATTAAATGACATCTCCAAAAGCTGATCTTACTGCTCTACACTGTTGGTACAAATGACACTTCTCTGTATTGCATCTGTCTTTGTGTCTGTTTCTATATTACCTTCCCCCGCACACTTTCTGCTGTTGGAAGACTGAGGCATTTCTGAATGCATCACTGCAAGAAGCTCAGCTACTCCCATGACAAATGTAATATTGGAGTGTGTACAGAATAAAATAGGATAAATAAACCTTAACGCCAGCATTTTAGCATGAGTATGACTTTGTTTTGTTATGTACAGCTATTGTCACATCGTGAAGAATTTTGGGAAAGTGGAAAAATTCTCAGATTATTAATTTGATCTTGGTACTCTGCCACAAGACTGATGGGAATCTGGGGGCTTTGTTCTGGGAACGGGAGTAGTGGGCAGGCGTAGGAGGATAATATGAGGAATCAAGACTTATTGGTTGAAAAGACAGAGATTAAGATTAGAGGTTTATGACACATGACGAATCTCAGCAATGGTTCAATTTTTCTATTTTTCTTTTTGTCATTATCAAAAGGACAAGAGCACCAAGAGGCTCATTAAGTGACTGTCAAAATCTTCAGACCATTGCAACGGGGCTTGTGCAGAGGGTTCCTGCAGACCCCCACTGGCTTCTGTGCCCATGTGGATCCAGATGCCTGAGACACTGAGGGAAAGCACATAGCATCACTGCCATTCCCAAATCTGTGTTAGCATCTACATAGCCCAGCCAGATGCCTGGTCAGCCAGCCCCATGTGGGTGACAGCCCTGAGGACCACCAGCACCCTGAGGAGAGCACTGAACTTACAGTGTCAGATCAAGACAAACTGCACATGATGTGGTCGAGATCTGGCGAAGCATCCCCCAAGATGGCACTTCTATCTGAAGACCTCCACAGAAAAAACAGAGGACTAACTGTACTGAGGACAAGCAAACATCATAGGGAACACTTCCTAGCACAATGCCTGTCATTTGATTCAGCTGCTCTGTGACCAGTAACATCTCCCTTTTTTCATTGCTGACAGACAAAAGAGCAGCAGCTCCAAAGATTTTTCAAGGCACTTTTTTTGAGACTAAGCCGGACACAGGACCCAAGTAATCATCCTTAGAGGTTTACGTCATCCTCTGGGGTCTTGCCCATCAAAATAAAGCCTGCTTCAAAGAAATCACATAGCCCCCTCAATGGCAAAGTGCATGCACTGGGAGAAAGCTCTTGGATTTCTGACTGCTTCACAGCACACGTCCTTGACTCAGAAAGATTCAAGTTTACCAGAAGCCCTTCAATTATTTTTTGTTTCATTTTCCCAGTGCCCACCAGATTAGAACACAGCTTGGCAATGTCACTAGAAGAAAGAAAGAGAGACAAGAAAATGACAAAAAAACAGCTGTCAATGTTTCAACTACAAACACTGTCAGAAGGGTTTGTGAAACTCACCATAAAAGTACTACAGACAGAAATGGGGGGGGTTTTTTGTATGATTTTTGGAAAGTTTCAAATTTCAACTGGTATTGTGTGTAAAATCATCAGGTCTATGCAAATACATCTGGGTCAAGATTGATGAGTGGGAAAAGCTTACAAGACCCTGTCAGAGCCAAAGAGATCTTTGCTCTCTGTGTGCCAATGGAAGAATTCCCGCTCTTGCTTGACAAAGATAAGGGTCTTTTATAGTAAAATGAAAACAAGGAATCAAAGGGTAAGAATCAGTACTCTCGTATCTCATCCTGTGTGTGACTTGATCAAGAGATATTCGTGACTCCCAGCATCATAGGCAGGATGAGAAGAGAACGTGTGGGTTGCTCAGTTTATTGCCTTGCTGCTGCCTGTAAGCAGGAGATGAACCTTCATGGACACTCATGATTTAACAGAAAATGGTGCTGAGCATCATGATATTTCTAACCTCAAATGGTGACATTCTCTTCAGCATCAGGATATTTTTAAGTATTGTTAGAATGGGCTGGTTCCCCTACATCCTGATGCAGCAGCCCACAGGAACATATTTTCAAGATTTCCATTGCAAACACGAAGATGGAAAAATTGAGATTGTCATAAAATCACATGATTCTGGGAGGCACAGCTGCAAGAACTAAAAATGGAATCTAACAGGAGTTTTGATTTAACTGGAAGAATTGACAGTGTTGGCACTGTATATTTGCAATAATGTTTATACTTCACCTTGAACACAGACATATCTAGACCTATACATTTCTATATGTTTCTGAGTTACCTTAGTTGCTCTTCTAAAGTTCATTGTAAAACTTAAATACATGGAGACATCTATGTCAAACAGGCAAGGTTTTTAGCTCTTTTCTGTTGCTCTTTCTTAACAAAAATTATTTGCATCAAGTGGCTGTAAGTTATGTCCTATGCATAACATTGTGCCTATGGCTTGGTAGTGATTTTTGTCTTAAGAAAGATTGACAGAAGGACTGTGTGATGCTCAGTGGGAAAAAAGAGCTATTTTGAAATCTTTTCTGGAGTTTCAGGAGAGGAGCACTCAAAAGATACTTGCTCACACTCAGCTGTACGTTAATAAATCTGTTCTTTGATGCATTCTAGTGGTTTCCAGAGAGAAACACGTATCCATGTCTGCTTGGACTCCAAGTTGGTCATTTCCTTCTATTTCTGGTCTGGCTCTGGATCTCCATCATCCTCCACCCCTTGTTCCTGTCCATCTGTAAAACTCATAAGGCCAGATATAAACACAGTAATGTACACAGGCAAACGATGACTTGGAAGTGCTTTAAGGAAGGGATGTGCTTCATGATTCAAGTGTTTGTGTTGTCTCAGCAGAGAATTCTGACAATAAGAGTCCTACATATGGAAAAAAGCTGTCAATTTTTCCACAGAAAAACCTTATCTCTTGTGTTATCACCTTTAGAACAAAATGTAGAAAATCCAGTGAAGGCTTCACCTCAGTGTGTTGACTGAGCCATATTTTAAAAAGAAAGTCTATAAGCAAAGCCTGAATTTTTAAGAGATTAGTAAGCTTTCAGTCAAAATGAGGCAAACAGCACAGCCTTTAGCACAGTGAACTTCACAAATATCACATCAAGCCTTAGGACCTTCACTAAACACAAACTAGTTCTGGTGAACAGAATTCTTCTTGCTACAATCCAGTCATTTTCCTTTTTCCCATTGGAATTCCATGAAGTTACAGAAAAAAATCATGAAGGATATTCTCAGTGAGTGCTTGTTCTCATGTACAGGTACCTATCTGAAAGCTGAGTGCCTGGGACAGGTGCTATCATACACGGCAAATGACAAGATAGAGATGGATGGATTTTATCCTAATTTATTCATCTACACTTACAGTATTACCAATGTGAAGTCTGAGGGGTAATGTAGCTTTTCTAGTAATATCCAAAAGACTTTTCACTATCTATGCAAATGACTGAGTAACTTATTCATTCCAGCAAGACTGAGACCAAATTATCACAGGAGGTGGGAGAAAAATATTGTCATGAGAAAAAACACTGTATCTGGAGAAATGGAAACACAAGAAATTTCCATCTGATAAGTAATAAAACATCTGTTAGTGAATATTCTGATATTTTTTTTATTTTTATAACCAGTGAGGTACCTAAATTAGAAGGAAAATTTAGCTACTTTCACAGTATAGAGGTGAAGAAAAAAAGGGAGTACCTGCCCAGTGGTTATGGAGCTGGCCTAAAGAAGCAGAATCAGGGTCCAGTGCTTAATACAAGAAATACTCCACATAAAAATCCCTAAATATCCGGAGTGATAACTCCAAACATGGTTCTACTGCTGTTGTCACTGCCCTACAGCTTTTTTAAAAAGGACTGTCTTCAGAAAATGGCCCTCATCTTTTAGATGAACATAGGATCTTCCCTTTTAAACCATGGCTTAAGCTCTAAATGTGTAGAGTTTAAAACAAAGTCCTCTCCTGGGTATTTTTCCTGACTAGGTGAGGCAGCTCCAGAACTGAGATGCTTAATGCTCTACATGCCTCATATAGATACTGTAGGTGCCTAACTTTGGGCTACAGATATACCTAAAAAACTCAGTGGATTCTTAGCCATCAGCTAAACCACAAGCCCCCCTTTCAATGTCTCCCAACAAGGGTCTTAGATCCATGGCATTTGACCATTCAGCAGTAAATACAGGTCTTGTATTTTAAAGTCACTGTTGTAGGTCTTGTATTTTAAAGTCACTGTTGTGGGTCCTGTCCCTTAATTCGAGATTGTTCATCTTGTCACAGCTTCACCCTTGGTAAAGGGTGACCTGCAGCTCCTGAGGAGAACTAGAACAAGGATAGTCTTGTAACCATAGTCCTGATAATTTTTTTAAAAAATTATTCTATTATTTTGAGTAGCTTAATCCTTACCAAGAACTTTGGGAGCATAACACAAATACCCATCATCTTCCTCACTCTCATTGTTGTAGCTACCAGATACACCTAGGCATCACTAGGCTGAGATGTACATGTAAAGCACATGGTGGGAGGATCAAGCCAATAGCTCCTAATTACACACAATTTTCAATCCTTGTGAAGAAGAAAGGTAATCTGTGGTTGTTCACATTACTGTGGCAATTTGAGAGTTTGTAGGTGGCTTTCTGATACAATCTGATACAACAGTGGTTCTTTGCTGTTGCGGAGGGAAGACTCAGACGACTCAGTATGAGTTAGCAATGAGCTTCGTTTATTGATCAGTTACATGCCTTTTTATAAGTTCTATAATGTGCTCATCCATATTCTGTAACCCAAGCGTGCTATTGGTGTGCTTTTGCAAGTCAACCCCCTCCCTTTGTGTTTCTCTTTGCTACTGCCAACTTTCTCGTTTCCCATCCTCCTTCTGCATTCCTACCTGACTAAAAAACATCTTGTTATTGTATAGCTCCCTCGCGAAGGACAGAGTGTCCTTCGGTTTACATCCTTAAACTAACTGACTATGCTGTTTCCCCATCTCCTCGGCCACAAGCCGTTCCATGCTCACTTTCCTTTATCTATTCTGCAACACTTTGCATCTAGTAAAGCAAGCCACCTTACAGGGGTCCTTCAGGAGATCTTGAAAGACTGTGAAGGGGCACATTTTCTGATGTTGTAACAAATATCAACTCTTTCTCCTCTTTCCTAATAGCAATTAGAACAACTCTTTCTGAATGAACTGGTAGGGGTTCAAGCTGCTGGACAATGTGGTCTTTGCCACTGCTGCTCTCAATATTTTTGTGAGTGCCGTAATGATAATGGACAGGCTTGCCTAACCTAGTCAAAGACAGGCAGAGTTTACTTCATCCTTTCGAGTCCAAATGCAATGGGCCCCAAAACTCCAAGTCAGGGAGACCTCCTTAGAGTTGCTGGATGATTAAATGTGTTCAGTTGCACACAATGGGGTGACAGAGAAACTTACTACATGGATGTGAGGGAATATCCTGTTGTATGGGAAAAAGTAATGCCCAGAGGAAAACTGAGATGGTGTTACGTGCCTGGCACTCATCTTCTCAGGCAAAGAGTGATCTTGCCGCTGATAGCAGTGTACCTGTGTGTTAACATCCCTCCTAGACAAGGCATAAGGATATAGTCACCCCAGCCAGGCCACTAAAATTTGCAGCCCAGTGGGAAGTATCTGCCTCCTGTACAAGAAGGCTGCTTGCTGACTTCCCCGGGGGCAGGGGAGGAGGGGTGGGAAAGGAGCCCCGGGGGAGCTGCAAATAATAAACAACCATTTCAGCTACAGCAGAACAGACCCAGGGAGGACAGTCGCGGCCGGGGGATGGTTTACAACCAAGCGCTGGATTTCGGCGGCCGCCTGGCTCCCCTGTCCCCGGAGCCGCCGGACACGAGTGTCCCCGCGGTCCGTGGGGCGCGGGCGATGCCAGGAGGTCTGGGCGAGCGCCGCCGGCTCCGCGGCGCTTTTGTTGTTGTTGGTCCGATGCAGGAACTTGGCAGGGGCGCGCAGCCGGTCCCCGCTCCGGGTCCCACAGGCAGGAAAATTCTCCCAGCCTGCGGAGGAGACAGCCTGGCTGAAAGAGCCCCGCCAGCTCTGCTGCAGATAAGTTAATGTACACAGAAGGGACGTAAATTACCACGACCCTCAGCAGCAGGACATTGGCCAGGGCCTGTCAGGAGGAGGACAAGCGCCGGCGAGCTCCACGCCTCGCTGACATTTACCTCCAGATAGAGCCGCCGCTGCCCGGCGAGGAAGGACCTGGTGGAGCCAGGGCTTCCTTGAAAACAGCTGCCTGTCCCTGACACCTACAAACTAATGCGGTTTTAATCAGGGGAATTAACAGAGGGCGGTGCACTGTTTTCCCAAACGATTTGCATGGGGACGGCAGCCTTTTCCCCCCTCCGCCGCCTCCTCTGTGGCTCCACTGCCATTTCCCTTATGTTTCTTTATCTGAGCTGACTTTTTTTCCTGCTCCCCCCTCCGGGGAGCCAGACGTGCCTTCATCTCCACCCCCCGAGCCCTGACGACACTCACCTCCCTGTTTACACACTGACATCACAGTGCAGCCCAGAAATAACCCCTGGGAATAAAGCAAACAGGAAAAGGCCATTGCTGTTGCAGCACTCCTTCGCAGCTACAGCCACATCATCCCTTTCAGGGACTGTACCCACACGGAGCGATGCATGGGCAGTGGGATCCTGGGAGATCCCCTCCGGCCCCGTGTCGCCGCTGTGACATGAAATCACACATGCCCGACTGACAAGCTCTGCTTGGCTGCTGGATGGCAGAGCCGAGATGGGATAACTCGTAATCCAGATAACAGAGTCAGCGGGAGGGCCAAGGCTGGACACCAGCTCTTCTGTTTCAGCCATTACACCGTGCTTCTCCATACAAATATGTTTCCCTCTCTCTCCTTCCCTGTGTTTCGTTTCCTTCATGAAGAGACCCAGTTAAACTAAAAGCCAGGTATGCTGAATGGACAATGGGAACAGCAATGGGAAAATGTCTGCAAGGTCACCCTCAGTTGTTCCAAATAGCATCTTGTAATCCACACACAGCCCATTAATTTCAGCAGGACTCCTTGTGTGGTAAGCTCCTAGCCGAGATGTGTGTGGGAGGCTCATTTTGGCCCATGGAGATTTCATTATTATTGTAAGCTTCAGCATTAGAAGGCTCCAGGGGACAGCACTTTGCTCTCGCTCTTTTGGAAGAGCCTGGCTTAGTCGGGCTGACTTCTGTGTCTTAACATGCTGCCTGCCCTTGCTTCCATGAGCTCTGCTCTCCTGTACTTGTTAATTACTCTGTCTGGACACCTGGCAGCAGTCACTACTGTGGCTGTGCTCACTAGAATTATGCTGGATTGTTTAGGTCATAAGTGTCCCTAAATGCATAAGTTATTTTCTCTGGCTTTGGAAAGGCAATTGCCTAGCAGCAAGGAATGGGTAACTTTAGGGAGGCCAGAAAGCAGGTGATGTGCCCCAGAAAGACCTTTTTGCTTTTCAGTTTTCCCCCAGGGATGCTGGGTACATTGTATGCTCTTGGACCTGACTGTCTGAATCCATTATGGTTTTATCCAGTTGGTTTCACAGGCATATCTGGACATGGAGTAGGAGAGAGCAAACACAGAAGGCGCTTGCCCAAAGCCTTTATAACATGTGTTAGAGACAACAAGTATGTACAAAGATCACAGAAAAACACTGCTATTCTGATAATTAAATTTTTTTTAAAAATATATTTACTGTGGACAGGATTTCCAGTGGTTTCTCATAAGCACCACCATTTCCATCCACTTTTTGAAAGGCAGAGTCTATGCATAACCATGGCTGTATCCTAAGGGGTGACCTGGGAACATTGCTGGGACATCCATTTCCCCAGAGCAAGAGAAGGTGCAGTCTCTCCCACTCTGCCACCACAGCCTAACACCATACAACCTCTCAGTCACACACTGTGGGACACAGACTCTCCAAGGTAAAGCAAAGCCCTTTGTTGAGGCCCTCTGCCATTGTCTTTTCCCTTCTGGCAGGGAGACCTGCAACCCTCCATATGCCTTCTGCTTCCCTCCCAAAACAACTGCAAAGAACAACAAAAGTATCTGAGGAAGGCTAATGGCAGACAAAATGCATGGACTGTAGAACTCAGGTTGGTAGCACTTTACTGTATGACTACAATTTGGGATACTCTGGGATGAAAGAAGCTGTGTAAGTAGCATGGATAGTAAAAGATAGATGTGATGTGCCTACCATTCTGAGTCAAAATACCCTCTAAACTGGTTATTTACTGCCCTACGTATCATCATGGCTTGGAAAGAGTTACGGCTTTTAATCAAGGAACCAGTCAGAGGACTGATTCTCTTTCCTGTAAGTGAGGTACCCTGTGATATCTCCTGGAAAAGAAAACTGCTCCAGTGGATATACACTTCCAATTCTTTTTGGTTTGGTTGGTGTTTTTTTAATACTATTATTATTTTGGTCTTGTTTAATTTTCTTCTCTTTTTTTTTGGTGTGTGTTTGTTTTTTTTTTTCTGCATTGTAAATAAAAGAAACACTAGCAATAAGATGTAGAATTAGGTTGATAACCAGGTATACATTTAACAAACAGAGAGCAATGACCTCTCTTCTCTTCCAACTTACACATGCTGGGCAAGGGATTGAAATATCCTTGGCCTTGGTGGAATTATTCCAGTATCACCTGTTGTAATGGCTTTTCTAGGCTTGTTACAGGGTCGAAGTGTGACCAGCGTGTAAGGGTTTGGTTGTGGCAACACCCTTTCTGCTCAGGAGAGGATGAGGGTAGATCCCCATGGGAATCCAGGAGTACAACATGACCGGATGGCCAAATCCTCTCCTGCTTCTGGGAGATGTTCAACCTCCATCCCTGAAAAAGAGAAGGGACTTCAGTCTGTTCTCTGATGTGTTCTTTCAGCTCCTAGAGGACAGAGGAATACAGACTGCTCTGCTGCAAGACAAAGGAATGACAAAAGCAGCAGCCATTCCCTCTGTGTGTGTGCCAAGGACAGGACCCTCCAGTGGCTCCATCTCTCCGTCTGAAGCCGTGGCTTCCCCGGAGAGCCAACATGTGTGAGCTGCGATGCTGGCAGGCTCCACAGGCTGACACGTTTTCATCTCTTCCTGCACAGAATGCCCCCCGTGTTTGCTTCCAAAATACATCCACGTTCCTGGCACTGGAAATCTTTTATCTTTATGTTGTTTTGAGCACACCCACTGCTTCCTGACTTAAAGCAGTTATGGCATAGATAGAGATTTACTGACATCAGATAGTGGTTTTCTTAAAGCTGCTTTAAGCCAGATTGTTCTTTTGGTGGACATGACACAACTGGGCTTCATTTAGATGGAAAAGAAAGATCAGTTTTCCCAAAGCGAACATGTTTGGAGCAGGAAACTAAACTATGAATGAATGTATCTTGAATGCTGAGGGGCTAATGGGAAGGACTGGAGCAATTGTGGTTCAAGCAAATGCTGGTTTTGATTCCAGAGGGGCTAAAATCTGATTCTTATTTGGGTGAACATCCCTAGCTTCATGGCAGGTGCCAGCAACTTCAAACCAGGATCACAGCCATGCAAAACACACGTAGGAATGGCTCCAAATGGCACTTTCTCAGTCCATCCACAACATCAGAAGCGAGGAGGAGGATGGATAGTACAGAAGAAGTTTCCTTTTGGGCCCAGCTCCTACAACGGCTTCATCATTTCTCGTGTGCTCAGTCAGGACCATCCCCCCATACTGCAGCCCAGCAGGACTCCTGCAGGCTGGAGAATCCAGCCTCACATTTTTTTGTGATCTGTTGCTGTGTTCATACCTTTTCAGTGCACTTTATTTCAAAACTCTGTTCTTTCTTGTTTTCAAATGGGACTTCTGTAGTGAGTCACCCCTAAAATACCCAGTGGTATGTAAACATGCCCAAGCTCTCCTGAAAGAAGGAATCCCAGCTTTTAGTGCTGCAACAGACACCCTGATGAGATGCTGGCCCATCTGTGTGTCTAAATGCCCAGGCATTTTCCTTCAGGATGCAGAGGCCAGGGCTTGTTTTTTCACTAATGTAAATGCAGATTTTGACACACAGGTGCTGAGGCATTTGGGGAGGTCTCTCTGATTCAGGAAAAAAAGAGTTGTTCGACTGTACATAGATGGTCTCTGGCTTCCTTCAGGGATGCTCCCCCTTTCCCCCAGCCTTGCACTTTGAATAAGCATCCAGAGGCTTGGAAGCTTATCCAGACTTATCCAAATCTCTTTGAAGCGATGGATTAAGGCAGGATCCCTGGGACCCAGGCCAAGAAACCTCAACAGCACAAGTCAGTGAGAAACCAAGAGTCTGTCCAGGGGAGCTGGCTAAGGAAAAATGAAGAAGTCTATCCCAGGGAGGCGACAGGAAGGGATCATCTGTCTGGGGAAGAAGGGCTCCATGGGGAGCTGAGTGAGGGGATGAGAGAGGGGGAAGGGTGCGAGCCAGACTGGGAGGGCTGGGAGAAGGCTCACTGTCGTAAGCTCAGGCCCCAGTTGCCTTAAGCCAAGCCTGCCTAATGGGTGTGTGACCCTGGCTGCAGATCTTGCACGAAAGAATTATGATGGGAGGCTTCTGGTGCTCTCTGGCAATGGCTGCCTCAGCAACACTGGTGGAGCTGCCTGTTATCCCAGGACAGTTTACCTTGTGGGAGACGTAAATAAGAGGAGACGTGAAAAACCTTATGAAATAATGAATCATGGAATAATAAATGGTCCCAAAGAAGAAAACCAAAAAGTTTCTATTCACCTTGTTCTATGTCAAAGGATAAGAGGACTTTTAATAAAATACTGATATATGGCAAAATAAGAATGGATGAAAAAAAATCCTTATAGATACAGCATAGTCTAACCTGGTGTCATTCTTTGGTACAAGGCATCACTGTCTACAAGTCTTGAGGGACTGAACAGAGAGTGAGATGTATGGACAAGTAGCAGGGTTTTACCAATCCATTGTATAAAGATCAATAAAGGGGATGGGATTACCTGACACTTTGTTATAGTTTTGCTGCTATTTTTTGCTCTGAGTTGATCAAAACATTGTCAGTAGACCAATGTTTACACTGAGAAAGGCAGATTGAACAATCCGAACACATGGTGGGGGGCATAGGCTGAGCAAGAAGGGCTGCAGGAAAGGGGGCTGGTTGTTGCCTCTGCTGTCCTGCAGTCCAACAGCCTCATGTCCTGGGACCCATGTCCTGCTGTGGGCTGAAACAGAGCCTCGGCCACCCAGAATGACTCCCAGAGCAGGAGTTACCCTTTTCCAGACACCTAGTTTGTTGTTGTCAATGTTTGTTTGGCCTTAGTTTTATCTTAGTCATTTCATTCGTCTTTACTTTTGGTGGTTTATTTTTGTTTCCAAATTAACCAAACAACAAGCAATTAGGCTGTTTTACTGAGTAAAATATATGCATGTCCCATGTCTTGGGCTTCCAAAAATGGGTGGGAGCAGAAGAAATATTATTGATTTACAGAAATTTTTTTTAACAATTGATGTTGTTGTGGCTGAGGCTGATGATTGCCTTAAAACAGAAAAGCTGAAGTAATTTCAGAGCAGAGTTGCAGCACACAAGTGTGTCTCCACATAAGAAAGATAAACAGATATACAGGTAAAATAGGCACTCAGCTTTGAAAGCAGAGAAAATTTTTCATTTTTTTTACTCATTTCTTAACTGATATGAAGACTTTTGAACTACCAAAGCTGCACAACACCCTCCCCCATCACACTGTAGAATAAATTTCAAATTGTTGGTTGTTCCTGAGTGAAGTTTGTGGGTCATGGAGGAAAAAGACATCTGCTAAAGTCAGTTCTTCAAACTCCTACAGTATTTTTGAAACTCGGGCAACGCCTCAGCCTGTTCCCCTGATCATCTGTTATTTTTTTCTCCACAACCGATGTGTAACAAGGAGTAGAAGAGTGAGCACAGAGCTGATGGGCTTCTCAGTAGTGCACTTCTTGAGAGATGAGAAAGCCTAGAAATTGCTGATGAAAAGCTAGTCGGGCAAGAGCTAGCAGCCAGCTCAAAGACCCATGTGATTTGTTTTAAGCAAAGAAGAGGCTGTCACATGGTGGTACAGTGCTTACTGCATCTACCAAGTATCAGGAGCAGCAGCACAACAGTAATGTGAGGGGAGGGAGGGTGCTAAGAGGGGAAGTGACAAGTTACTTCCAAATATGAAGGAAGAAACATTCAAAATGTTTGTCTTAGAACTATTTTTCTGGTTAATGTTTAACCTTTCACTTTTCTAAAGTAATGTTCTTGTTATCAGTTCCATTGCTGAAGGTCACATATAGAATAAAAGTCATATCTTAAATGTGAATAAATAACACAAGCAGAAATTAATTGAGTGCAAGTGACTCATGCGACATTTAAGGTTTTCTTTACCTACCAATGTAAGCAAATGCTGTAAGCGTGTCCCTTTTTGTCCCATGAGCTGAAAAGAAAGCAAGTGAGCCAGAAATGACCTATTGTGCCACAAATGCACTCGAGCTCCATCAGGAAGGCTCTCGTCCTCAAATCCAGCTATTCTGGGAAGCAAACAACTGTAGGCCGAAGGGGATCTCAGTGCTCTGCAGGGGATGTGCTTGGAGGGCAGGGGAAGGCTCCCCACTAACAGAGAGCACTGGGAGGGCCTTTGAGTTTTACTTCACCGTAGCAAATGACAGCCGTGATTTTGACTGATGTTGGGAGCTCTCTGAGAGGAATCCAGGGGATAAAAACAGATGTTTTTGAGGAATTTTGGACCAATAAATCAATCATTTCATTAAAGCAAACAAACACAATGTATGTGGTTTGTCTCCTGCGTTTGGGAGTCTCAAGAGCTTTAGGTGCACAGGGGGTCATCCACTAAGGGGATTTGTTCATACAAAGGGGAAGTTAACTGGAAATAGCAAAGAGTGTCCTTTAGATTTCCTTTATGGTAAATCCCTAACAATGTCTATTTATGGATTAAAGTAGCCCTACTCCTTCATAAAGGAGAAACAGGGATAGAAAAGAAGCAAATGCTGCTACATAAGGATTTACAACACAGTCGCCTGGCTCACTGATGTGGTTCATGAATACACATTTGAATTGCACAGTCTGGAAGCATCAAATACTGAGAAACTTCTCTTTCATTACAAAGATATTAATTCCTCATCCAAGATCCAGAATTAGGAAGGAAAATCCCTGCTTTATAATGCTTAGGGTGTAATTCTTCTGATTTTATCAATTATTTTTACATTCCAGAGGGAAAAATGCGGCAAATCCTCTGTTGCTGAGCAGCTGTTTCCTGTAGAAGGTGCAGTAACAACAACCACTTGTCTTGTAGATTTCAGTGAATCCAAACCTTTTCTAAGATTACTGCTGAGACAATTCCTGAGGTGGTTGTAAATAATTAGACAGGATTTATTTATCCAGGTCCTTTGGTACTCTTTATTGTGCGCTACTCTTTTGATAAAACCAGACAGTTTTAAGGAAAAAGAGAATGCAGAAAGCAGTATTATCAAGCAATCTTCTTTCTAGATAATTTATAAATTTTTTAGATAATTGTACTGTCCTCACAGAATCATGGAATTGTTTAGGTTGGAAACACCTCTAAAATCATCAAGTCCAGCTGTTAACCACAGCATTCCCAAGCCCACCATTAAACCATGTCCCCAGGCAACACTCCTCTAGGGATGGTGACCCCACCACTTCTCCAGGCAACCTGTTCCAATGCTAAGTTTTGATGGTCTCACTCTCTCTTAGGCTGGCTTGCAGGGGATCTATGGCTGATAAAGCATTTGCCTGAATCAGATGAAAACCCTTGTGTGCTGTGTGTTGGGGATCCCAGCTCATGGAGAGCCAGAAGAGTGAAAGGTCAGTGGATACAAGAGGTCGTTGTGGGCACATCTCTCATTTTAGGGACCCCTGTTTTTCCCACACGTGGGAAACAGGGGCATAACTTGCTTGGCTGCTGGGGTGAAGACTGCTCCCACTGGTACATTGCAGTTATGGTCCCAGTCTTCACATCTCCCAAAGGGTAGGATTGGCTGAGCCTTAGGAGTTTCAAAGGACCCTTTCTAAGGGGCTTGGAAATAGACTGTCAGAGCATTCAAATGACCCATACGCTTCTTAATAGCAATTATCATTTTTCTAAAGCAGTCTCATTTTCCTTGACCTTTTGCTCCATGCTCTGCAAAGTTAAGTCAATAAATTAAAATTGAGCTTTTATATTGAAGAGTTGTAGTATACTTCTGGAAAGGAAAGCAGCTGTCACAAACAGATTTTTTTTTTTTTTTTTTTAGGAAATAAACATTGGCAAAGAGACAAATGAGTTGCTCTATTTCTCCTAATCTGAGTCAAGTTTAATTTTTAAGCTGATAATAGTAGTACTGGTGCAAAGTCTCAGAAACATAAACTCCAAAGAAATGAGAGCACTTTCTTCAGCAATAGATCTCACCATGTCACAGACAACACTTGGACCCCTGCAAGAAACTTGTGATTTGGAGGATTAGAGAGAGGGGCTTCTTTGCATTTCTGAGACCACTACCAAGCCTGTGCTAATGCACACCACAGAGAACCACCTTCACCAGCACAGCTATTTCTTTTTCTGAACTGGAAGTTCAGGGGGTTTTTTGCCTACCCCAGCTCTCAGACAAGTTTTATTTCCCCTCTCTCTCAAGAAGCATATCTCTGTTTTCTAGACCAGTATCTAGAAACACAGCTTCTTTTGGCATAGCCTCTGATTTCTGAAGAGAAAGGGGCTCTTCAGAGCTGATGTTGTGGTCCAAGTCACTGTCTATCACACTTCCCTGCTCTATTTTCACTTTTCTCATGTAACATCACATCATCTCACTTAATACATTTGTTTCTGATTACAGGCTGTGTATAATGGCCCAGCACAATGCCTTACAGTATGCTATGGCTTCATGCCATGGGAAAACATATTCGTAATTTTTATGACCCCAGTGCAGCAGTGATGCATTTTTTAAAAAACAGAAGAACATATAAAGGAATTATTTTGCAGCAGGATTAAGCATCATTACTCACAGCAGACATACACATTGGAACTCATTAAGCCTGTGCTTTGTTATTCTTGGTATTTCAGAACATTTGCTCTCAGTGTCTCTTGGTTCTTTCCAATTCTGCTACATAAAACCCCTTAAAATTAGGCAGGACTAGGCCATAAAGCTCTTGATCTCAGACGTTGGGGCCAGATTTTCCCCTCCCTGTCAATTTAGAGTGAATCTGCAGGCAAGGGATTTTTTTTTTCAGCTTCAGATGGTCCAAAAAAATGCTGAAGGAATGATAAGAAAGGTGGCAACGAACAGCAGAACAGCAGAATGTGTGGGTTACAACAAATGAGTACACACAACATACAGTTCCCATTCCCATTCCATACTATTAAAAAAAATTAAAAAATAAAACTGAGAAGAGCCTGGGTGGACAGAAGGATGGGGTGGAGAAGAAAATGTCAGAGCAAGCCTCTGGCTATTTCTCATTTCATTTCGTTCAGTGGAAATATGTCAAAATCAGGGAGAAGAGAAGAAAAGGGAACATTGAAATTTGAGGGAGAGGGAGGATGTGTGTGAAAAATTTCATAAAATGTGTTTCCATTTTAAAGTCCTCTGTGCAGAAACAACTGCAATATTTTCATGGGTTCTTCTCCTTATTTTTCAATCGTTTTCTATGCTTTCAGGGCAAACAGGATGAGACCAAACCAGTGCAAATGCTTCTCAGAGTTGTACTACCCAGGGTCTAACTCCAGAAAACCTTCTGGCAATGAGACACGAGGATCAACCTCAGCCTTGATGTAACAACACTGACATCACTGGGACTGTGCTACGGCAGAAGTTATTCCTCTGAGAGGAAGTTATCTATTTTAAGATGAAGAAGATACAGAAACAAATAGAGAAGCAGAATTCAGTGAATGGCTCCATTCATGAGGATGGGAAGTTTCAGTAGGGTGGACTGAATCCTGAACTGTCATTGCTGCTTTTCCTCCTTGGCCTCTGTCTTGGAGAGGTTTTGTAAGAAGATGTCATTCCACACACACAGACTAATTCCCCACTCCACATACCAGTGGCATTACCCGCCTCTGGCCTCCCACATGCTGTCATACCCTTATCAGGACACTCACGCACATGCTAGTGCCAGGACCCTTTGGTAGCTTCATAAAAAAGCAAAGCCAGTCTTATGAGTCAGGATCTGGTAACGCTAAGTGCTGGAGAAAATGTGCACAAACAGATAAGCGTGAGGCTAAGGATAGTGCCTGCCTTCTGGGACTGCCTCTGCTTTAATGTTATCCAGAAGACAAAATTGAGAACATGAAGATCTCTATAGGCTCCTATTACTGGTCCAAAAGTCCCTAGGGCTTTGTAGGATGACTGGGATGGAAACTTTGAACCCAATCTGCCCAGCAGATCTTCCCCATATTTCTTGAAACACCTCCATGTTTAAGAGTGTCAGATCTTCTTTACATACAAATTGACTTCTATTTGCTTGAAAGCCCATTCAGTGAAAGTCATGTTTCCCATGGGGTGAGGGAAAATCAGATGCACTCAACCACATTTCTACTCCATCAGCCTTCTCTTGATTCTCACCTTACCGTGTCAGCCACTTCATACATAACTCAGCTGTTCCAGCACTCAGCTATTTCATGTATCCTAGGTCCAATCTGCTCTGTGGGTAGGGGTTTTCAGATAAAAAACTGTAAGTGAAATTTTGAAGGCTAGCTCTGGAAATTTAGCCCAGGAAAAGAGATTCCATCCTAACTGAGCTGGCTTAGGCAGAATGGAAAGGAGTGTTTCCTCTGCACTCTTGTCTGACAAAACAGTTTTTCCTGAGAATGGAAGTCCTCTACAGAGGTTCACACAGTGAATGTGATTTGGGCAGACAAATAATATTCTGATACAATCATTGCCTCTTGTGGCCTAAAAAAATGAAAATACTGGATAAGATCCCACCTCCTGGCTTTGCGCCTGTCAAGAATAGGATCTATTAGTCTTTAAAAGAAATAATACGTAGTAGCCAAGGAGAGCTATGTGAACTGGCCTTTAATCAGTGTTTCATGGAGGGGTTTTGGGTTTTTTCCACTTAATTTATTTTTTTTTTTTTAATTCTCAGAACTGTCATTAGCAAACAAGATTTTACTGTTCCAAGCTTTCCTTGCCTTCTCATGCAGGGATGCTACAGTTTTCTGGACAGGTTTTCTTCCTTCCTTTAGGATAATTTCTGTATCATACCAAAGACAGACTCCCAGAGCAGCAGTGAAGAACTATGAAGCCTTCTTGCCACCCCTAGAGAGCTGGAGCAGCGAGATCCCCTCTGATTTTCTGTCTTTTAAATCAACTCTCTGCATTGTCCAGCTGCTCATACAGATGTGTGACCAGCTCCTCCTTGGCCAGCACCACCAGGTACTACCCCTCCGTTACCTCTCTGCTGGTGCAGTCATTTTGCAATTCTGTCAGGTGTTTTACATCTGTTTCCACCTGTTCGCAGCACGGTAAACTTCTACATGAGGTGATAAAAAAGCTCTGATTTCTGTGATTTCCAGTGATGGCATGAACAGTTTTAGACGCTTCCTGGACTTTATAGCTTGAGTCTCAGAAAATCGTGTCCCCCATATTGCACATGGGGACAGGAGGTTTGTTATGAGTGCAGCCTCTTGCATCAGGGCTGGCCCAATGTCCTTCCAGCCCAACATACCTGCAGCCAAACCCTCAAGACCTACTGTAGTTTGGAAAGCCACTTAGGGCTGGAGCTGTGTTATCATGTGTGAACTGACAGTGTCACTGTCAGTGTACATAACTCCTAAAAAAAGGCAGAAATCAATTGTCTTCTGGGTAAGAGACAAGTTTTTATTTGTGTGTTTTATTTCCTTGCTGTTGCTGATGATAATTTTAATTTTTTGAAAGATCATACTTTACCTGAACTCCAAGAAAGATAATTTTGCTTTGAGAGCTTGGAATACCATGTATTCCAAGGAAAACATTACATTATAGCCACAAAAGCCTATTTTGTTTGCCCAGAAGCAGCTGATGCAGCTATTTTCCCTCCACATGATCTAGGGGCATCTGCTGGATTACTGGAAATGAAAACACAAAAGACTGCAGCAGAGAAGCAAACTGACCCTTCAAGTCTTCACACACATTGGCTCTAGAAAAAGAGTACGAGGATTCATTTGTGTGCCCACAGATATGTATCTTATGTGTATATGTATATGTGAGTGTTCTACATATATGTGTGTGTTTGGCCTCTATATATAATAGACATATACGTGTGTGTATGTATGTGCAGGAGGAAAGAGGAAAGAACAGAGGAGCTCCAGTGTTTGTCCTCTGTTAACCAGATCATCTTTCAGACAAGAAAAAATGCTATGACCAAGCCAAGGCTCCTGCTCAATGAATTAATGCAAAGCCAGAAAATTATGGCAGCAACTGCTGTCTGAGCATGACCAGAATTTGAACTGCTTAATATGTGTGCATTGCTGTACACTCCATTTCCAAATAAGCTGCATTTATAGTTGTGGGTACTGCTGTGACGAATGGGTTTGCTTGAAGTCCTGAGCCATCAAATTACTTTTTTTTTCTTTATCTAAACCAGTGATAAGTATCTGGAAGATAAAAAAAAAAGCAACCTAAAAATGCCTTGATATTTTTTCAGTGCAGAAAATTATTAAATGACATCAGAATGTAGTTCACATAGTGAAGGGTAATAAAAGAGAAGGAAACCAATAAGAAGATGGTGACATGTCACACTTGATCAATGATTTAAAATGGTTAGAGTACAAATGGGTAAATCCTAAGCAGAGAGTCCTTTAACTGGTTGCTTGAAGGCAGCAGTTGTTTCTGGAGACAGCAGACTGTGATGATTCCAAATCTTTGTATGTCCAGTAGCTGAAGCTGCTTCTGGTTTCTATGCAAGAAGACTCCTTTGCAGGGTTCCTCCTGCAATAATAATCATAGGAATAATAACTGTAGGAATAATCATCATTATCATCATTATCAGATCCTCCACACTGAGCAGCTGAAGTCTTGTACTTCTGACTCTCCTATCACACTTCCCAAAAGCCTGTATCTCTTTCAGCACAAGCAGATGCAGCATTGCCTTCTTCCTGATGCATGATCCCTAAGCTATACCTTCTGCTGAGGTTGTCCCCTCCCCAAAGTGCCATCCAAAAAGTCTTTCCCCATGCTCAGAGAAGGATGGTTAGATGGCTTAGACTTAGATGCAGCATGCTTGTATGGCCTAGCTGTGTCATTCCCCACTAGCACAACTTGTTTCATGGGGTCTTTTCTGGTTAGGAAACCAGGGAATAGAGGAAATTCATGGTGTAGAAGCAAAGACTTTTTTTCCTCTGGTGTGCCTCCATGCCTCTCTTAACCTCTTCCTGAGCTGTTTTCCAGCTTCTTTGTTAACCATTACACTTCCATCTTGTCAATGAACTTAGTTACTTACTTTCCTTTAATACATCACATGTGGCCCCAATGCGACTCCTTTGAACTGATCTTCAATACACATACTAAAAATATAGTTTGATATCTTTCTCCCAGTCCTGCACCTCATTGCATGGCTGTTTATCGTCTCTGTGGGCTGGTTAGTACTGGTGGTATTGTTTGTTAGTTAGCTGCCCAAGTAAAGCACTGTTACCTTTATATCTCTAAGGGCTTAAAAAATTTGCAAGTAGACTGGTCAGAAAATAACAACCCTGTTCCCTGTTATGTTCAAAAATATTGTCCCAGGCAAGGAAGACTGAGATGGAAATTCCATCACAGAACTTCTGAAGGAGTTGACATGTCATGCCATGTCACACTCCTTGCTCAGAACCTGTGGTAGTAAACTGGCAGAAAGTGCTTTTGAAAGAAGATTGTGGGGTTATGGCATTGAAGATATGACTCAAGCATTGAACAGACCCTTAGAAGAAAACAGAAATATTGGGCACCGAAATGTCAACTCCAGACACTGAAATCTCAATACACAGCTTTCAAGCCTGTTTTGCCAATGGAAAACAAACGAATCCCTGGCAGGCTTTACGAAGAACATCTTTTCTTTTTAGCTAAAATAAACCTTGCTTCAGAGCAATTTCAGTGAAAAAATATTTACCAGTGCTACAAAAAAGTGATGCTTCTCTCCAAAATGTTTTTAAGAAAACAGATATGTGTAAACTCAAGTACCAAGTACAACAGAAAGCAACAAATTACTTGTAAGTGGTCCAGGACTTTGGTTAACTTTGCAGACATGAAGTGTATACGGTAGGGTCTGGATAGGATGAAGTAAAGGCAGAGAAGAAAGGTACAGATTTGGAAGTGGGTTTTTTTTTTTCTTAAACTCTGGGTCAAACCAACAGTGTGGAGATCTCAAGGCCAAATTCTTTATTGATATAAAAGCACTGTAAGCCACGTGTCAGGCATGAGTAAATCAGAGAGTTGGCCTGACTCTACTTTCCCTGCACTGATAGGAAGCAGGACTAACTGCCCTGTAGCTAGTAAATAGGTTTTAGAAGACTGTCAGAGCAGCGCCTCCAGAGCTGAGATTGTTTAAGGGATAATGAGTCCGGGAGCAATTTCGGCTCTGGTAGCTGTGCAGTGTGGTGGCAGCCTGCAGGTCAAAAGGACAAAAGCAAGCGTGTACCGAGAAAGCAATTAACAGCAGGGAATAAAGTAAAGTAATGGGAGGACCGGCTTCATTCTATACTCCCCCTTTGTCCACACTCTGGACAAATTACACTTGCTTTTCCTTTCCAGTGACTGCTGAGTTAATGTACGTAACATCGGCAGCAGTACATGAACTTCGAGCATCAGTAGTGGCGTAAGCACTGTTTGCTTTGGCCCAAATCACAGGACATTGAAAAGCAAAGTGAAAAGGAAGGACCATTCTTTTTTTTTTTTTTTAATGCAGTATTAATTGCTTTCCCCTCCAGTATGTTCTAGAGAATCCCTCTTGCAAAGCCCAGGATTAAATTTCATGTTCACAGTTGTCCTAAACTAAGATACTACCCTTGGACTTTCAAATTTTTTATTTTTGCTGGACATATCAAAGCATTTTGATCAGGCCAAGTCACTGAACTGAGGAGTGCCAAAGTAAATAGAAAAGTTTAAATTACTGCAGCAAAGGGACCAAAATTTCAGCCAGGACCCTACTTATGGGGATTTCCAAGCTATTCTATAGGGCTCCAGTATATAAATTTTCTAGATTTGACTTACCCATCAATTTTGATCATCCTGCTGATTTATTTCTGATTACAAAGGTCATCTCAACATTCAAAATGCAGTTTATCTTGTCAGAAATGTTAGTGATGGGGTTTTTCAGAGACTCCAGCTGGGCCAGCCTCCAGCTCTCAATATTTTGGAGCTGCTGGCAGGGAGCCCGCTGGCCCTGCCGCACCAGGCAAATACCCAGGGGTCCTCTGGGACCCGTGGATACAGGAGAAAACCCTGCTCTCTCAAGCCACCTCACAGGCTGATGGCTGCTAGAAATCGGTGGCCAGCATTGGCTGCAGCCCCTGCTATGTACCCCATAACTCCCTGAAATGAACCTGGGGGTGAAAGCAAAGCTGAATCCACCCCATCCCCAGCATGAGGAGCTGTGTGACACAGACTTGCACATTATTCCCTCCTGACTGGTCAAGAGGTTCTGGTTTTGCACCAAAACATTCATTACATGATGTAGAATAGTCAAGGTTTATCTTATTTGTTGCCTCACACTTCAGGCAACCGGGTCTTTATCTGAATGTGTTCATTACCAGAGCTAATAAATATTTTTAACATGAAGTATTACCTCCTTCAGATTTTTGGAAACTAACCAAAAGCTAAACACATCCGTTTCCTATTGTTGGTTTGGAGATATTTTAGGGCCCCATCTTTATTTTTAACCCTGACTTTTTTCCCCTTATCCAGCAATGCAAAAAAAATTAGGAGTCAACATGAAAGCACAGGCAAGAGCAAGGAAACCTCTATATTTTTGAACTGCATATATAACTTCTTTCTGGGTGGAAAATTGTAAACAAACAAACAAAAACAAAACCCAAGCCATAGCTGAAAAACCATGCATTTATTTTGTAAAGAAAAAAAAATCTCAAACAGCAAACAAAAAAGATCACATGAACATTTGAAAATCAAAGTCTTTTTCTATAAAATGTCTATAGGAAAGACTGAAAACCTTTGGGGCAGAAGGGTCTAGAAACAAAGATACCCCAAGAATCAGAAAAAGAAGTCTGGGTTTGGGGATATTTACTGCCTGCATATGAGCGACTGGAGTTTTGCCAGCACATGGAGGTAATGGAGACACTTCATCAGGCACATCTTCAATTCATACCTGCACCTGCAGATGCAGATGTAAAGGTGGAATTTTGCTCCCCACAAAACTCAGTCACTCTCTGAAGAGTCAAGATCACTCCCACAGGACAGAAGAGGGACGTCTGAACTGGGCAAACCAGGACATTATCAACTGCTGTGACAGGGAAAACTCCCATATGAAATATCAGCCCAGGTCTTGTGAGGCATGTTAACAACAAGCTGACCTGCAGGTGGGCATGAAGAGGAGCAAGCACTTGTGAACAAGTGGTGGTTACCGGCCAGACACTGAGGAATTGTCCTGGAAGAAGAGAATGAAACAGGAGCCATAGACACTGATGTGGTCTTCATCTCTTGCACTGGGAGTGCAGCAGAGCCAGCAAAGCCTGATCCAAATACTTCCCTCTGCAGGCAAATAGGGGTGGGAGGGGTTGGGGGAGAAGGATAGGATGGATGGACTTTGTATTCCTCTCCCACTTCTTAGGAGCAACATTCAGAGAAATATAAAACGTCTGCATGGCTGCAGAGATGGGCGAAAACAAGCTTGAAAACACCCTTAGGAAATGCATGGTAAGGAATGGACAGAATAAGGGCTATTTGTTCTGATAATTAGTTGTGTCCCCATTTGCCCAGTTGCAGGCCAATTTGTGGGTTTGGCAAGATTATTGTAGGGCTGGCTCTTTGCTCTGCCTGACTATAAGGGATTTTCCCTGCTTTTAGGAAGATGACTGGACTCTAAAACTATTTGAATAGATAATGCTTTAAAACCACTTTTTTTTTTCCTAATGTGGTGTGTGTTTCTTCCTTCCCTGTTTTCTATTCTTTGAATGCCTGTGGAATAAGCCAGAGGAGGCAAAGGGTTAAGGGCACTGACCCTGTAGTTTGCACAATTTCCCACTTTGTCTTTAGAGAGGAGCGACTGATCTCTGAGCCCAGCTTCCTCACAAGGATTTCCAATAGCCCTTCAGGACCTTCACCCCCACAAACACTAAGGGTTACAAGACCTTTCCCCATTGCACAAGTCCTATTTTCCTTTCCTGAAGGAAAGTCCTAATTCCTAGCCCCTAAATGCTTTTGAATCTTGTGTGCCATTTGAGGATCCCAAGGAACATGAAGGCAGATGTGGAACTGAGATGATAAACTCAACTTTGTTTCATTGGGAAATTAGGATTCAATGCCCCTATCAGTACAAGGCAATACCTCTTCATGCCTCTATTTATAGTGTCAAAGAGCAAGAGAGATCAAGTGAGTAAGCAAGTGAGAGGGGGATTAAGGAAAACAATATACAGGAGCCTAAATTGAAACATCATTTTTCACAGGAAGAAGTCTTTGGCAGGGCTCATGCTGTTTCTGATGTAGTGTCTCCAGTCGGCCCCAGGAAAAGTTGGCTGCAGTTTCTCAGAACCTGCCTTTTGAGACTCAGCGACTGCTTTTCTTCCCACAGATCTGATTAAGCTAATTGCACATTTTCTTTAATTAGAAGAACAGAGGTCATTTATCTGCAAATGGCCTGAAAAAATGGATGTTGTTTTAATGTGGATTTTTTTTCCCCTTTAATCCTTGCTTTTACTAAGGTGTTTGGCTTCTTTTCTCTCTGCTGCTTTCAGCTACCCCATTTTGTGAGCGCTAGGCACACCAGACCTGGCATCCCGACAAATTCTTAGGGAGCTTATGAGACTGTTTTATGGGATCTAGTCACAAGGATTTATACTGTGAGGAAAACCTAGAGCTGAAGAGATCCTCCTCCAGCCGCAGTCTGAACTGAAGTGTAAGTGAACTGAGACTGGATTTGTGCTTTTTAAAAAATTCTCTGTTAAGACCGGTCTGCTTAACAAAGCATGCAATTGCCATATCAGAGAGGACCTGTAGGATAAAAATGCGGTGGTGGGGACATAGATTAGGGGTGTCCACCAGGCTGCAGGGACTTTGAGTTGCAATGTGAACAATAGGGGGAATCTCACTACCAATATTTAACATAGTAAAGCCTCCCCAAAACAAGGTAAATAACAGCACCTTCAAACTCCTACAAAGGCCTCAAGTCAAAGGTATATTCCTTTATGCTCTCAAATCTGCCTTAAAGACAAGCTGCTATACCCAGATGTTTTGCAGAGTTGGATGTGGGAATCACAGAGCAATGTATGAGCCAGCAGCAGGAGTATGGAAAAAAAGAAAGCACATTTCAGTGATTCCTCAACTTCTGTACTGCCAAAATATCAATCTCAAGAAGGCTGTCAAAAGCACATCTTCCATCACACTATCCCTATTTGTTCTGTAAACCAAATAAAGGGGGCACACTGGACATTCAGAGCAAAAAGTTCCTCTCATCACTCAAGTCAGTGAAAAATGCTCAAAAAAGGCAAGGAATTAATGTGTGTGGGGTGAGATGGGTGAGACGAAGGGAAGCTGCTAGAAATGTAGTTTAGGGGATTTCCTGGAACAGCGGACAATTCATCTGGGTCTCTGCAATGTCTGGTATGTGCTCCATCTCCTGCAAACTGCAGTGACTTTGAAGACCTGAACAAGGGGGAGCAATCAGTACCACCATGTGCTAGTACCACCATGGCACTATACCTGCTGCTGCTGAACACCACAGAGTACTTATTTAAGATTCAGATTGCCACATTATCCTGGGTTCATTTGCTCTCCATCCCACTGAGGTGTCAAGGTGGCTAAGAACAAGCACAGTGAAGACTTTTCATTTTGTGTTGGAAGGCAGCAATGACTATTTTGTTAGTTAGTCTCCTCCCTCCCTGCCATGAGATGGTTATTACTAGTTGCCCAGCAAGTGACCAAAGTGAAGACCCCACTAGGCTCATGGATATTAAAAAGGAGGGATGAGGAGGAAGCTGATCTGGATGGCCACAGAAGTGACAGCACACTCGATGGCCCGCACCTTCCCACTCACTGCTAGGGACCCGTGGCCCTCTGTGCAACAGTCCCCCCTTTCCTCTTTCCAAAGAAGGTGTTGGGATTTTAACACCCCAAAGTGGTACCCAACAGCTAAAGAAATGGTGTCTATCATACAGGGCTTGCCACAAAGCAAAGTGGTGACATCTGTCAGCAGTCTCTGATCACTGCTGCATCTGGTGCCTCCCCGTTCAATTGGAGCAGCTGTCCCAGAGCAAGACACCATGCTGAGCTGGGCAAGGAAAGTCCTAACATTGGCCAGTGGGATTAACCCACAAGGGTTCACCCACCTGTTGGTGAGGTCTGGCCTGGCACTGTGTGTATGTGCTGTAAGGGGTCACAGTGCAGACATGGCCACAGTCTGGCTGTGTCTAACCTGTGTGCTGTCAGAGGGTGCTTCCACATGGATGGAGCATCACTCACCCTATTTGTACCATCCACAGCCTATCCATAATGTCTGTGCCCCTGTTGCCTCCTGTCAGATGTTAGTCTGGCTGAGATGTATTGTGAGGTTGTCTCTACAATTGCATATTCATACATATCTGGCCTGGAGAAGAGTGGCAGGCTAAGCACACACATCTGAACTCATCCCTGTTCACAGTGTCCTCTCTCTCCTTTTTCCTCACCATGACCTCCCACAGCCGTATGCTTTTCTGAATAACTTTTGTAAAGGTGCTCAGCAAAATTAAATTAACCCCCCTCCTTCTCAGTGGAAAGGCAGAATCAACATCCTGCAGCAGCTAAGTTTTCCAGGCAAAGCAAGTTTTTGTAAGCAGGCAGGGAAGTGAAGCTGTGCTGACAATTGTTCTTCATGCCTGGTGTGTGTGATGGGCACCAAGCATCCTGTTGGGAAGGCAGACATGGCAGAGGCCTTCCCAATGGGCTGGGAAGAGGTTAATCCCAGAGCCGGGCAGAAGAGGCCATTGGTTGCTGGCTCATGTCTGAATGTTTTAGCATAGAGCTGTCGTGAAGCCTCGCAGAGCTGAAGGGTCCCTCAGTGGTTCCTATGGCTTTAAAGTGCCCGGGATGATTTAGTGGAGGGGAGGGATTCCTGATCAGAGAAGTGCCTCTTACTCTTTTTTTTTTCCCTTTTTTTTTAAAAACATGTCGCTGATCAAAGCGGTGCCAGGGAGGCTAGGAAGAGCAGGATCCTAATGGATCAGCTGTGTAAAACATGTCAGCAGACAAGCCCCAGTTCTCAATGTGTCTCTCAGGGAATAGCTCGAAGATTAGAAAGAAAACACACACACGCACAAACACTCTGAACCCTCTTGCTGACCTCGTGTCAAGGAGTTAAGTGTTATTTGGAAGTGATTGCAATCAGCTATTTTTTTCCTCTTTTTTTAATAAAAACCCAAAAATATTTTTCCCAAATATCCAACAATAATTCAAGAAATGATGGAAAGATTTATACAAGTTAGACAATGACATATTTGAGGCAAACTAAAAACATTTGGTAGAGAAGGGTGGTGGACTCTATTGTTATCCAAATGAATCATACCCCCCACTTACAGACAGGCTTCTCTCCCCACTACCCTTACAGCCATGACATATCTGGATTTACATGACCCTGCCACTGTTTCATTTTGGACAACTTTTGGCAAGATGTGGAAAAAATATTTTATTTAGCAGGCAACCCACTAAAAAAGCAACCTCTTGTTTTCAAACTCTTTTAAGAAAATGGGAAAATTATGTTAAAGTCAGAAGCAGAAAGAAGTACTTTTGAATAGATGCAGCAGTAAGTGGTGGTTAGATAAATATACACATGAAAGGTGATTTTACATAAATGTTGATTAAAATGATATAAGATTGGCCTGATAGTGCTTGTAATACCTTGTTTTAAATAGGCTGCAGAGTTCTGCAGGAATTGTACTTGTTGCATAGAAAAAATGTAATACTTTCCCTTGTAACCTGAACAGAAAGGACGTGTGTGTTATCTTGGCGAGCAGTGTGAACCAGAAATGCTCACTGCACTCAGAACATCTCTTCTGTTGTTTTGGCCCATGGCACTCACACCATCCCTAATTACAGGTCCATATTGGGCTGAATCCAGTAGGGTGGTGAACAGAGTGTGGCAGGATGCACGTGAGAGGATGGACAGTGTTTTGGGTCACCTTCAGCAGCACAGGTGTTCTACTTGCACTCACAGGCCCTCCTTTCCTGTGTCTCAGTGATGTAGTGGCAATGAAAAGCAAAGTCTCCACTCCAGCCACTGTGAAGGTATGAAAGTAAAAACTCTTCTCCTGCTTCAGGAGGTCATGTTGTGCTACAACATAAGGTAGAGAGAAAAAGGTGAATAGAGTAGAATAGCTCAGTTGGAAGGGGCCTACAATCTTTATGCAGTTGAACTTCCTGACCTTTTCAGGGCTAACCAAAAATTAAAGCATACTAGTAAAGGCATTGTCTTTTCAGAGAGAAAGCATTGTACAAATGAGAGTCTTTAACCCTCACTTTCCCACTTCCTCCTTTGTGGAACATCTATCCCACAGACCAACAGCACAGTTTGCCACCTTTAGAGACAGGAACCCTCACAGGGCAATTTTTCTGCTTTCATATCCCTTTAACCACACACTTGTATCATCCTGACTATAACTAGAGCTGTGGAACAAAGCTAAGGTTTTTTGCCAGCCAGCAAATACAAAGAGGTAGTTACTTGATAAAGTACCTGAAAACCTGGGGTTACATAAACAAAGAAAGAGTTCACTTCACACAAACATCAGCATTTCCACTAGAATAAATCTGTGATGCCAGCTTTAATCTCAGGCTGAGAGGAAAAAAAAACCAAATCAAAACAGCCTGTAGGAATACACAGTGATATATATTTATTTGCTTCATATTTAGTACAGATTAAATATAGGAAGATTTGTTATGAGGTGTATATTGATTTATGGTTGCATCTTTCAGTGTATCTTGTATCTGCATACAGTTTATAGGTTTCTTTTCTTACAGATTTCCTGTAATTTAGTATATTTTGATGAGTTATGAACCCAGTTTTATCTGAGGAATGTTTTCCAAGGAGCACAAGAGGCAAATATCCTTCTCTGCCCAGACAGACTGGGTGCAGCAGCTGGGACACTGCACCAGGCAGCCATTCTGTAGAGTAGAAAAGGTTCCTCTGGAGCTTCACTTTTCAGCAGCAAGGCCTTGGCTGTAATGTGAGGGTCTGAATCCTTGAGCAAATGCTGGGGTCAGGGATGGCTGATGCATCTCTGCGTGTTGGTGCCTCTCTAGGGGACAGCTTTGGCCATACCATGGGACAGAATGATGAGGTGGTGGCAAGGCAGTCACCAGGTACCTGGGCCACCCTCTTAGAGGAACTTGAGGGGATGGGTTGGCAAAATCTTGGGAAGCTTCAGTAGCAGCATGGGGAAGAGGATGCAGCTTGGCCAACAGGCTTCTGCTTTAGTCTTTTGGATCTTTTGGAAAGTTTGAATGTGGAGCTGGACAATGATGACCACCTTCAGTTCAAAGCTGTGATCAGTGAGATCTCTTCTGCCTCTGCATCTCTCCTCCACTGTTGGGAATTTGGGCCTCCCAGTGAAGAGGAGATGAAATCCTATAAAAGTGTTTGGTTAGGGTTTTTTCCCAACAGAAGAGATTTTTCTGTCATTTTGATAATCTGCTTTTGATGCAAAAATTGACACTGTGTGCTATGAGTGAACAACATTGTACCCTTAATTTCTAGAGACTAATTCATTGAACATGAATCTCTATTTATAATGCAGTTTTATCATCATAGCAAAAATATTGACTTTAAGTGATCACCATGAGCAAATAAGAAGACAGATGCTCCCGGTTTCATCTCTCTCCAGTCCTGTTTACACTTTAACCATTTTGCCACTTGATCTTCAACCTCGGAATAACCATGCTAACCTCAGTATTTCCTACTCAGCTAAAAATAAAGCTACATGCCTTTCTGGTGTATATAATATTAACGATCTCTTTCTGCATTCAGATAAAGCATTTGCTTGCTCAAAGTGTGTTTGCCAAAACCTCTTCCATTTATCAAAAGGCTGCCTGAATCCATTGCTCCAATAAAAGGTGACATGGAAGGCCTACTTCCAAGTAGAAGCCAGCAAAGGGCAAGTCTGTGAAATTCTGTGAATTTGTTTTGGTGAGATCATAGAATCATAGAATCCTTTAGGTTGGAAAAGACCTGTAAGGTCGTCAAGTCCGATTGTTAGCCCAGCACTGCCAAGTTCACTAATCCCTGTCCCCAGGTGTCACATCTACACATCTTTTAAATACCTCCAGGAAAGGTGACTAAACCACCTCCCTGTGCAGCCTCTTCCAGTGTTTGACAAGGTAATGAAAGGAGAGTTCAAATGAGGAGTTGGCTTTAACTTTGGCTGCTGGAGATGGCACAATTATCTTGGAGGTTCAGGACGTGGTGATGAAGACACCGCTTCTACAGCAGTCCCTCTGCCTCTGGGAACTGGCCTTTCCTTTCTGAGGTGACCGCAGTGATTGCAGCAGAGGCAGCAGTGATTTACTGCAGCCTGTGTGAGAAGAGAACGAGGATATGCATCTGCAAATAAACGCTAATGAGATGTTAAGATTATGAAAAGCCAGGAAATTCCAGAAGTTGGGGCTGCTGCGGCATCATAAGTCCTCCTGCAGCGCTGTCTGTATCCGGCAGGGAGCAGGGAGGAGGAACTGCGGGTGCTCCCAGCCAGGCTAGTGCCACCAAGCTAGAGACAGCGTGCCTGTGTGATTGATTGCTTCCCTGTAACTGAAGGAATTACCCCTGTGCTGGGCAAAATGACACCACTCAGGGGACGAAGCCGTGCTGGGAAAGCAGAGGATCTGCATCACCCCAGAGGCAGTGCCAGGAAGCCGCGTGGCTGTCGGCAACTGGGGGATGAGGTAAAAAGCAGCCTTTGCCTCATCTTCAAAAGGCCGTAATCAAAGTCTCACTGCCTGTGATCCCTATCATCACAGAACTGCATCAGCAACCAAATTATCTTTGCTTTCAGCATGTGATCCCGTGGGTGGGGGAGTACGAGGGAGGAGGGAGGTCTATGAGCCATGACAGTGATCCAAGCAAAGAAAGAAAGTACTGGCTGTGTGCCATGTTGGGCAGGGGCAAGCAGGGCACATGCCAATGTCAGTGGCACTGTTTTGTTGCAGGATGGTGGTGAAACTGGGCTAGGGGCTGCAAAAATTGGCCTGTGAGGATGAGAGTTGGAGACATGGTCAAGAGCTCCCTTAATTCCTACCCCCATGTAACGAAACAGCCTGGGATGGGGTTGGGTGTTGGGTTTTATAGCCCAGAACGTTCTTCAACCTATGCAAACTTGGCAAGCAAGGTTTTGGGTTCATAATCCAGCCAGTGCTGAATGGCAGCAGCTCTGGTGAGGGGTCTGATGCTCAGCCTCAGCCAATGGTCCCCCAGCAGGGACTGAAGCCGGTGCAAAGACACAGCCTCAGGATGTAACCTTGTTCTCCTCTGGTTCCACACAGTCTCTTAGGAAAGAATTATTGCATCCTACAAGACTTTCCCCTGACTTTCTGTTAACCTGTTACCCAGGCTTGGTTGAAGACCAACTTCATGTCCAAAAAGAGAAATGGCTCAGCAGCCAGAGGGGTGTCTGTTCTCTGTGAAACACCGAATGGAAATATTTGACTTAACCTGACCCACAAATTGAAAGAGCATCCTGAAAACAAAAGCTGGAACTAGAAATATGCAATCCCATTGATATGCTATTTTTCTCCATGTACAGGAGAAATTGTTTGCATCCTGAGCTGTTGCTTTTTGGGTTGGGAAAATTTGTTCATATAGGTTGGAGAAGAAGTGTGTGCATGTAATAAAATTCCATCCCGCGCCCCTTTTTTTTTGTGGATAAACATAAATGGCAGATGAAGGACTGAAGGACATATGTAAGAATATTTCTATTGGCAGAGCTTACTGACACATTGCAGAGCTGGATATTTTACAATGTTTGTTCAAACCAGTTCAGCCCCTGGTGTGAACTGACTCCACTCCACAGACAGGGACAGGCCTGCACCACAACTAGGGAAACATTACCACCACTCAGTTTTAGAGCACTAGGGATACCTCTCAACAAGACCTTAGAAATATCTGCCCTAAACCGCCAAACACAATCCTCTGGGATATGTAGGCAATGTTCCTTCCTAAGCACTTGACCCACAGCACACCAGACAGCAAACTGCCTATGGGAACATCATGGGCATGGGGTTCTGAGGGGCAAATGGCATTTCAGAGGCTGTGTGATGCTCTTGTACAGATAAAAAATACTGATGTCTTTTTATTGACATGGAAATAAACACAGGACTTGGTTTTAGGATGATCTGGGCCTCCTAGTCCTAGTAAATGCAGCAGCAGCATAGGAGAAGGTACAGAGACAGTGAGAGGCTGGAAGTATATTAAAATACCATTCAGACATGTAACAGGATCATAAGAGTTATTAAGAGCGCACAAAGAAACAAGATCCAAACAGAGACTAATGAAATATTGTAGCAGAAACATGACAAAGAGTTTCTCTTAAGATATTAACAATTGAATACTAATTAAGAAGAAAGATCTTAATAGAATGGTCAAGAGAAATTTAAGGCACTACAAAGTATTTAAGCATTCATGATGAAATGCTGCTAGGAACAGAAAAGTTAAATTTGCAGAGGCTCCAGTGAGGAGCTGTAGGGGAAACAAGACTTACAGACCCCTTTTCCCTGGGATTTTGGGCTGGGAAGTTGCCCACATGCCATACATGAGTGACCAGGGAGTGGTGAGTGCTTTCCAAATTAAATGCTCAGCTAAGTCCCCTGCAAGGTGGGGGACTTAGGTACCACAGCAGCTCCAGCAGGACTAGTCAGGGTAGAGAAGAAGGGGACTTTGTGTGCCTAGAAATGCTGAGGAACAAGCCTTCAGACAGACCTTCACCCCTCCATACCCTACCCACCCCCTCCACCCCAGCTCCCATCTGTCTCTGAGTTATTCACGTCCAACAAGGTGAGAAGGCTCTGTTTGGCTGTGGCTCAGCAGATTACCTCTACATTTAATAGCTGTCTTTGGTATTACGCTGTTGACCTTATCTCCTTTCTCCTTTGACTTGGCCTTTGAACACTAATCCACCTTCTAGTGCAGGCAGTACCCCACTTGATCTTTGTTTGCCATGATTGTGTACGGCTCCAAGGATTTTAGGAGCGGTGTCTTTGCTGCTTGGGCCCATGCTGTTGCAGCATGAAGACACATGTGGATCTGCTATCTCCATAGCTTACTCCAGGGCTTACCCATGAAAGTCAGGGTTCTCCTTCCAAGACCCAAATACTGGTCTCGAGATTCGATTCAGACTCTTTTATTTATTTATTTATTTTAATTTTATACATGTATAGTTATTTGCAAGGCAGTATTGAAGTCTTTCCATGCATACTCCAACATATGCATTTTTACTCTCCCCTTGCACATGCACACATACACACAGGAGCAGAGTTCAATAGCCCAGTCCTACCAGCGTTTAAAGCGACTTGGCCTCTTTAAAGCCTTTAAATAAAATATGTTGTGTGCATGTGTGGTTGGTGGTTTTTTTCCTTTACCCCACTTCTTAGGAAGGAAAGCAAATGTTTCTGGCACTCTGCTGCTGGATTGCTCACATATTTGCTTGAGGAAAAAAAAATTATAAAAGATGTTTGGCATAGTTTTCATTCAAAGAGGAATCCAGTGCCAGATCCAAGCATTGAAAACAAATGTGTGGCTTAACTGTCATTTACTCCAGGATCATGGGAACTGCTGCCTGGTTTTCCAGACAAGCAGCCGCTAGCGTGCTCTCCCGCGGTACTCGAGGCGTGCTGACTCGACCAGCTTGGTGCAGCTTGAACATCGCTGCTGCGCCTCCGGGTGACAGCCCGGGCGCTGATGTCAACAGAGCCACATCTCCGCTGCTGCCGTCCCTGCCGACGAGCTGTCACACACGTCCCGTGCTGCTGAGAAACCCTCCCCTTGCCTTTTGATGTGTTGTGACCAGACAATGTGTGCTTGTCTTAACAATGTGAAGTTTCAATGTGAAGAGCTCGCCTGGCCGACGGCACTGATGGAGCGGCATCCTGGTGCTGCAGGCGTCTGGCCAGCGAATCGCTTTCAGGGTGACATAAGTGATGGGAAACGCTTGATGTCACCCAAATCCCCACCTCCCCCTGGTGCGCAGAAGCTCTCACGGAGGTCAGGCCTTTGCTGCCATCACTGCTAACCCCAGGCAACTCCATGGTTAGAAAGGAAGACCCTGACCCTGCGTGGTGCCCTTTCCCTGACATCCTCCCCAGTCCCTTGCAATAACACATTTTGTGGTGCAGAGGGGAGCTCACCCCAGCCCATACCTGAGGCACAATAACAGGCAATTTTAGGGTATCTGAAACTGGGGCACAAAGTGGCACCTTTTCTATCTTTATCTATAAAATATGTTCAGGTCCAGCTCAAAGCTCCGATCTTCAGGGTTAATTGCAGGGGCCCTGGCCCCACATTTCCAATGCAGCATCGCTCCCAGAGGTACAGTCACAGAGGCATCTGGCCGGGTGCACTCTGCAGCTCACTGTCTGTCCAGTGCACTTGAATAAAAAAAGGCTGCTCTGGATTTCACCAGCATTTTTGTGAAAGGAGTATTTGGTCTGCAAGATGTGCATGTAGTCCTCAGGCAGCCGCCAGCTCTGCTGTAATGCCCTGCTTTTATTGACTTATGTGCAGCCCTCGGCAAGGACCTGAGCTCTTATCCAAGGGCAGGGAAGCAGGAGCTAGCTTTAGAGACGTGGTGATAAAATAGAAAATTATGTACAAAGTAAAAGGGTCAAACCCCTAATCTGAAGTGTTCTAGTCAGCTTGCCATGCTGGGTGTTCCTCCTGAATCAGAGATAACCCCATTTCCAAAGAGTTTGGGAGAAGATGTTCAGCTGAAAGGAAAAAAAAAACCTGAAAAAAAAGAGCAACCCATAAAAACAGAAACAGAGTCAGTGACTCCAGAAAACAGCTCTTAGTCTGTCTGTTCCAGTCTGAAATAAAGTCATCCCTCTGAATTCCCAGCGCATATTGTTCCTACCAAAGAGCAAAACCTTAGGAGGAAATCACATCAGTGAAGGGAACGCCAGCTCCTTTGTACTATTTTTCAACCCTGCCTTGGGAGCCAATAATCTGTCATCCCTTGAATAAACAAGCACCTTATCATATCACAAACATTTATTTAACCCTTTTCTCCTGAGCTTTTACCAGCCAAGCAAAGTGACTGGGGAGGGGTGTGGGTAGCCCTATCCCTAGACTGCTCTGGCAGAAAGGACAAATTTCCTGTGTATTACACCCAATCTGTAAAGTGTCAGGCTGCCCTTCTTCAGTCTCCATGAAAAGCAGCAGCTTGAATCCCTGCATTTCACATAGCACAATCAAATTTTCCTGTCCCCCCCTGCTCCATCCCTCCCCCGGTACATTAACACCTCCCTCCCTGGAGACATACTCTTGATTCCATCTGAGGGCCCATCCAAATGGAGCCAGATTTAATTTCTTGGAGGTTGGGGGGAAGAGGGGAGAGTGTTTACATTTCTTCTTTTAACAAGAGACTGTGATGAACAGAGCTTTTGATTCCAAGTTGCCGAGAGTTTTTTTTAAGAGATATTCTTTGACTCTGACATCATCAGAAAATGGAATCAGCAAAGTATGTGCATTTCCTCAGCTCCCACAATATCCATTTTCCCTCAGTGGATGTTTCTTGTTTTTCTTTTCCAGTGTTGCTCCCACACAATGGGGCCAATTTTTGTTCAGGACAAAGGAAATATAAACAGAGCATGGATTTGGAATATGAGCAAGGTCTCCAAGCTTACAGAACTCTTCAGCCACAGGGAAGGGCTATGCTATGTTAACCATCTGCCAATAAAGCCTGGCTAACCAAGTGCAGGCCAGTGTCCCCAGTCACTTTGCTGATGCCTCCAGAAGGCTGCAAATGCTGATTGTCAAGACTGGCTCTACCAATTTAATTTCCAATTTAGACTCTGTGGAGTCCCTGAGCATTTGTAAAACATGTGCTGCAGGTGAGGCTGGCCGACCGTAGCAGGTGGGCAAGCAAAACCTTTTCTCCTCTCTGCTGTAAAGTATCATAAACATGGAATTCACCAGGCAAAGTCCAGCCATCAGAGGAGAAAAGCCCCACACAGAAGAGAGTAGTTTACTGGAGAGTCAAACAGGCCTTGCTGTCGGTCTTGGCATGTTTACCTTGAAAGGCAGATATTATTTAAGCAAATTAGCCATTTTTGCTGCTTGTGGGTAAACCTCAGCTGGTGAAAGCGTCCCTGCTTGCAGCTCCACAAGTGACTTGCTCACGCTGGCCAGGACATCATCTCTGCTGTGTGCTCCCTTGGGACAGGGGCAGGAGCAGGTCCCCAAGCACCCAGGACATCTGCATTGTCATGGGTGAGTCCCTGTGACAGCAAAAGTCACCCAGGCCTGCATAACATGGCGCACTAAGCTGTGACAAACTGATTTATGCTAGAAGAGTTGATTTATGATGGGTGATATAAACCAACTGCAATAAAGGCCTCATATATCTGGGCTCACTGACTGCAGCTCAGAAGCTGCTGGAAAATGCCCTGTGAAACATTTATCTAGATAAAATAATGTTCAGTCGTCGTCAGCAGATGAACTTCATTGACATCCTCTGAATGCACGGCTTGACAGACCTTGTACTGAGCAGCAGAGACACAAGCTGGATTGTAGGAGGAAGTCTACAGACAAACTCTGCCCCCACTAAAATTACTGGGGCTGTGGTTCAGTCTGTCTACTCTGGGTCTTCTCTGGTACTACAACCTTGTCTGCTGAGATCAACAAATCTGGCATGAAAACCAACCCAGGGGAAAAAAGAATTAATATGAGCGATCAACAAGTCAACTTCCAAAGGCTGCTTTTATTAACAATATTTAAATTGTATTTTTTAGCTCTTCCCATTGCATAACAACTAGCATGAGGATTAACTATTTGGAAGTTTTAATTTTGCCTGGAAATTTTTGATTCAGATACTTCCACTCTTCAGCAAAATGAATATTCTTGCAGTCAAACAAGACCCAGAGGAGCTCTCAGCAAAGAGGGCAAACAAAAGCTTCACTTGGATGAAGCTGGGTGATTGCCCACAAAATGTATCCATAGGTTCCAAGGCTGTTTTCCGTGATTTTAGCACCATGGCAGCATTTACATTCATTGTTGCTTTTGAGTCAGCTGGCTCAAATATCTGACTAACAAATGCAAGCATGGAGAGGAATTCTTAAAATATATCCTGTGAGGTCACCTGATGACACCAAAAATCAGTCCTAATGAAAAAAAGAAAGCCTAGGATGAAGTGAAGGTTTGGGTCTGGAGAAGAAATGGCAGGCAGAAGTTGCAGAAAGGCTGGGTGGAGTCTGTAAAAGCTGAGTTCTGCTCCTGAAATGCTGGCAGTTTAAAGAAGAAATATGCTTCTTTTTCCACAGAAAACTGCTCAGCTCTCAAAAAATCCAGGGTGGCTTGTGATCACTAAACGCTGCAACAGAATCAGTTCCAGAGCCAAATCCATGCTTAGCAAAATGCAAATTAACTTAACCTCATACTCCTAGGAATAAAGTCAACACTTATCAGAGGCTGAAGAAATGCATTGGCTTGACAAAGTCTTTTTCCCACCTGCAGCAGGAAGAAGCCAGGGAAAACGTCCTGATGCTAAAAGGAAGACAGAGGGGAGCGCTGGGCTGGCGGGCTGTGGTTTTGCTTCAGTTCTCACAGCTGTGCCTGCAGAGCCTCAGGATACACAGCACGGACTGGCTTCTTGCAACCATCGGGAGAAAGGATAAATGGATTATTTTGGACTGATACGCATGTAGAACTCATGCCACTGGAGAATGCAGCCAGGCTATTTTTAACGTACTGTTTCTTTTTGCACCTGCTACCATTACCGAGTTGTTTTTGTTTCCATTAGAGCCACTTGTCTTGAGGAGTTTATAACTCCTAAGAAATGTGTACTTCTGGGCTGGATCCTTGTCCTTAGCTAGGGAACAAAGACTTCTATAATTTAAAAACAGAAGAAGGTTAGTGTGACGGCATTAAGAGTGTATGGAGGGGAATTTTGAATAATTTTACAGGGTTTTCATAATTGTAATTCCTGAAGGCCAGTTTGAAATAGCTTCCCTTTTTCATACTGAAATGGAGAACACAGGCTACAAGGACCTGCCCCTAAGGAGCTTGCAAAACCAAAATTGCATGAAGAGTCATTCTCAAGTACTTAATCAGCCCCAATATTTCAATAAAATTATGAAATAAGCGATAAGAAAGCTCAGCCCTTTTTCCCACTCCCATCGTGCAGAGGGCCAAGTGGAGCTCAGCATCTCTTTGAAGGGTAGGAGGGTGGTGGCCTGTGCAGCCCTGCCTTGCCCTGGATCACACAGTCCCAAATATCATCCCTCTGCCAGCAGCACTGGGCAGGAAACACGCTTCAGCAGCCTGCCAGGGCCTGCGAGGAAGGCTGGTGTGGGAACAGCACCTTGCTTGCTGCTTGCCTTCTGCCAGCAACTCTGACAAACACCATCCATGTTACGGTTTAATTGTGCTCAAATCACAGCGTGAGCCCACTGGGAACACCTGTGGGCATGCCAAAGCCCCTAAGACCTGGAGGTCTGTAGCCTTTCTTGGTGTCTCCCCAGCTAATCTGAAGGCGAGGGCTGTGCAAATGCTCCCTGTGCCACAAGTGCTCCCCTGTGTGAACAACAGCCATCTGAGCAGAGCCATGCTTTTCCCACAAAGCATACACAGCAGTAAGGAGGGTTATATGCAGGTGTTTCCCACCTGTCACAGACAGCTGGTATGCTGGCCATCTGCTAAATGACTTTGAGACATAGAATACCTGGCTATGCCAGCAATGATCAGTCTGGGGGCAATGGCCAGCACCCACGAGACATCAGCAGCTCTGCAGAACACCCACCAAACCTGTTGGAGGTCTGTGCTTTTCAGGCTGGGTTCCCCAAAGAACCTTCTCAGCCTGAACCCAGGCAATGCTGTCTTGCTCAAGACCATTTGCCTGCTTTTCTTTCCTGTCCAAGCTCTTGACTGGGTTGTTTTGCAGACAGGATAATAATGGTGAAGGTCTTATATGTCACCTCCATTATTAATAGCCTTTATGAAGTCTTCCCATCCCACGCATTCTTGTGTAAAGCCAGGAACCAGGGAAGGCACAAAGCAGGGTAGCAGTTTGGAGTGGCTGCTCAGCCCTGCACCAATGTTGTCCAACTTCCAGGGAAAATCACAGCCTGGGTTCCCATGAAAACAAGGTCTGGGGGTATTTTTTGCTCAATGAGGCATAAGAGAAGTTAGGAATAATGGTGCAAAATTTCAGTGTCAAATATATTCAAGACGACTGGTCCAATGTCTTCATAAATCAAGACAAACCCCTAAAACCAAAGCTTTCTGAATTCAAATCATGGGTTTGGTTCCTTTATCTATATTCGTCTGGACAATAAAAATACATTATTTCCCCTCTAAATATTAATTTAGTTAATTCAGACTCCCAGACCAAATTTATTTTGACAGCCTTTGTACTGTTTCTCCTTGGCTTTCTGCAAATTCCTGACCAGTGACTGTGCCTGCAGTCATCTTGCCTGGACCAGAAGCACAAGTGTTTAACCAAATAATTGTAACAATTTCTGTCAGGAAATCACACTTAATTACACAGGCGATTGCAAGTTTGCACAGATTTGAAGTCTGCAAACATTTTATCCACAAAGTGTTAACCTAGCGAGGTGCCATGGATGCCTGCCAAGGGGGTCTTCAGGCTCCCCTCCCACTGTATCCTAGTAAGGGAATCCTCACACTGCAGCAGTCCCACTGGGAGGATCACACTCAGGCCACTGAGTCCTTCTTATCACGGCTGCCTGCCAAATTCTTCTTAGGAATAAGTGTCACTTTGTGGTACCTCTATTTTCCTTCCCAATAAAATAATTTGGCAGTGCCTGAGATGATGATAGTAAATCAGTGTAAGACAGCAGAGATTACTGCTAAAATTCAACCTATTTATCAAGCTACATCATTTTGCTGTGTTAGCTGCAAGCGGACATAGGCTACTGTGCTCTTAAAGTAGTTTGCTTCAGAAAATGAAGTAGGTAGTGTTCTCAGAAAAACAGGGAAGCATGACCTCCCTTCATCCCAGGAGTGAATTACTGGACCTGACCTGCCTCTGTTGTGTTAGCACTGCACACATTGACCCGCAGCTACACTGCCGGGTCTACCAGACTAACCATCATGAGCAACAGCCACAGCTCACAGCAGAAAGAGCAGACATCCTCCCACCCTTTCCATTATAACAACACATTTTACACCCCTCAACAAGATCTGTTGCCCAGCAGCCTGAGGCATTTCAAGTCTTTCAGAGTTTCAGGGAGAAGTCAGTCCGAAGACCAGACAGTCCTGCCCAGAAGATCCTGCAAGTTTTCAGTGGTACAGCAGCTAGCTGGTTTCCCTGCTGTACCACTGAAAGACTGTAAGGATGAGTGTCCCTAAATGTCTTAGTCTCCACCTCCTTTTGTCCTGCAGTGACATCTACCTAGTTTGTGCTGATCCTTCATTCCATCATGGGATTCTGACATCATGATGAAGATCCTATTAAAGTTAACACATAAAGGCTAAATTACATGTGCAAATCACCCCCTCTGTTTAGATTTTACAGGGTAGGACATCATAGTTTTCCTTGAACTTGGGATTACCATTTTAATACATATTCCCTCTCTTTGAGTTATATCTTTCTTTCTCCTTGCATTTTCCCACTGAACTGCAGTACTTCTTAAAGAGGGAATTTACAGGTTATCTTAAGAACAGACCACAGACTTGAAATCTGCCCTCTGTTTTCATAAAAAAGAAAAGTTTTTAAGGAGGATAATCATATTCGGAAATGATGTGACTAAATGTTATCAGGTTGTCATGGTGATTGCAGTCTTTTAAAAAATGTCTGTATTGTGGTTCACTAATGAGCAATATATTAAGTAAACCAAACACTATTTGTCTTTTCAAGTATTATTCATATGCACTACTGAATTAAATATCTTTTTTTTTCCCCTGCTTTTGGAATACTGTTCTTTGTCTTATAAACACTGGAACTAAATTCAGGCAATAAACAAGGGCAGAGATAACTTTGTCACCTTTACTATATTTCATACCACAGCGTCAAACTGAGCCTCACATTAAGCAGTCTGCAGTAGCAGATACTGAGCATCACATTGCCAGCAAAATTACTTGGGTAAGGTAGAACTTTAGACTTGCAGTTTCTGTCACTTTAAATTTAGACAATCTCAATTCCAGTGTAATTTCCACCACATATCTCACTGGTGTCAGGGTTTATGTTTATGTGACGTGCAGAAGAGAAGCTGAAACACTGAAGTGATGCACAAGTCAGACTGCTTCTGAGTTCAACCCACCCCTACTTGCTCAAACCTTCAAAATTCACCCTTCAAGTCCCCTAGACCTCATGAGGATTCTGAGGGAGCTTTCCTTCTTCTAAATGGACGTGGAAATGGTAGAGATGGAAGTACCTTTTAGCACTTATATACATGTCAAGGCAGGGTTTGCATTTCAGAAACTCTTTGGACTTTAGCACTCTTCCCAGCAGTTCCAGTAGAACCTCTGACACAGTCCAGGAGGACGTGGTAGTTTTAGAGGGTTGATGAGGTCACACTAGAGGGGAGAAGATACATGAAAATACCTTAAGAGAGACAGTGAAAAACTTTGAGACCCCAGAGGTCTTCCAATCTGGAAACTGTGCCATCCCGGGTTCAAGTCTTCCCAGGCATTTTGCAACTTTTGTTTATAGAGTTGTTTTATATGAGTCATTCACTTTATTTTTGTTCAATGAGTAATATTTGGTCCTTACACATGTTTTCTTTTGTAACATGCACAGCTATGTAACGAGTCTTTTGGATACAGAATCTCTCGTGTTTCAACTGTGCTTAGAGAGAATCGAAACACATAAACCCTGCTATTTACACTCACTATCAATTAATTATGGCTAGCTACTCCCAACATGGGTTTTATGTATTAAGAGTACNGCAAGACTATATTTAGTTGGAGATTTAGGTTGATCTGCAATTCCCGCTGCAAATTCCTTTCCATCAGCAGCTACAGCCAGGAGGTCTGAATAAGGGAATGGTTTGCACTTCAAGAGGCTTCCTGTTTCCCTGGATTTTCAGGTTTGCTACTGTTTGTGGAGTGAGGTTGGTACTATACTCTGCAGACTAAGTGGCTGCTAACTCATCCCTGTCCCAGCACTGGCATCAGACCATCAAGTGCAAAGCATTGTCTGGTTGATGGACCTTCCAGAAATACAGGCAGCAAAAGCAAGGAAAGCATGTCTGTTCCTGAAATATTTCTGGACCAAAGTGTCAGAGGATAATGCTGACAGGACTGGCAAACTCCCCGAGAAGGAGAATGAAGCAGAGGAGAGCAGTTTGTAAATCATTGTGGAGGAAAGTACAGCATGGGGAGAGCTCTGCACATAGAGAAATGAAACACTCAACCCTGCTTTAAATGCAGGCAAGGAAAACAGAAAGAAAAATATTGCATACTCGTGCTAGGTTTTCTCTAAGCTTTCCAATAGCTCTTTTTCCATAATTCCTGCCCTCCTGGCCTTGGTTGTGTCCTATCCTGCAAGCTCCCACTCCACTGGCTTTAACCTAAAGTGAAAATAAGCAGTGAAATGCAGCCTTCACTTCTTCCAGGATCCTCACCGCACAGTCTAGAATGAGACCCTTGCTTGAGGGCTTTGGAGACCAGGGTTCAACCACAAACATTCTGGGCAAAGCCTGACACCTACACATCTTTATTCACCTACCTCCTAGGAATGCTGAGAGGATCAATGATTTAAAGCTCCTGAGATGCTGAAATATTATGGTCCTGGGAAAATTGCAGTACTGTAGATTAGCTGGGTTTGCTACTGTATTCCTCTTTCAAGACTTCCATTTTGCTATTTTACTACAATTCACATTCACTCTTTACCCACTGTTGAAGTGTCAAAAAATAACCCGTCTGGATATTTTCAGTTTCAACTGCATTTTAACTCTATACTATTTCTTAAAAGGAAGCCAAACGCTTGCCTACTGAGTTTGGATGATGCCAATATATGTGTAAAATGAACATAGCAAAGAGTGTTAATATGGAGTATGACCAATAGCTGATTTTTTGTCAACTAAGAGAAATGAGATGACAGTATAGCAAAGTTATCCTTAGAAGAAGAATCAAGGCTGAAATACAGCAAAAAGATTAGCAGCACTTGTTCGCCTGCAAAACCTTACTTTGTGGTATTACATTCTTGTCATAATTGTAATAATGACTCTAAGCCTGAACAAAAGCCAGACAATGTTGATAAAGTCTTTCAAGGAATTCAGCAGGCTCAGGAATAAACTCTACATTTGAATTTTTTTTTGCCCTTGCTTAACATTTGTAGGTTTGAGGCCAAACTTCTCAGGTGTTTATGAAAAGAAGCCAAATTTTCTATGAATGTCCCCAAAGAATATCCATGTTGCTGACCCAAGGGGTCCCACTACAGAGGCCCAGGGAGAAAGGGACCTTTGGAATGATGACTCCAAATGTCAGACCTTTTATTTTCACAGTGTGTACTGACTAAACAGGGCTGCCTCTGGCTTTCCTCTCTCTCCATATTTTCTACTTTCTATCCCAGTTCTGTTGTCTCTTGGGTTGCCTGAAGTTGCCTACAGTCTATAGTTTATGCCTCAGTGATGTGGAGTGGTGTTGCCACAGGGATGGATAGATAGATGGATAGGTAGATAGATAGAGATAGATAGATAGATAGATAGATAGATAGATAGATAGATAGATAGATAGATAGATAGATAGAATGTCACATTCATTATACTAAACAAACAATTTTGATAGAGATATTTTTTAACTATATGCTTCCAAATATCAAGCAATATTTTGTCAAATGCCTTGTAATTGCAACAAGTACAGCTAATTGCCTTTGCTTTTGTTCTTGCCCCAAACTTCCTGGATTAGCAGAATGTATTTATAGCAGTTACGCAGTAAGTGCACTGTGCTGGTTGAAATGTTGGATGTGTTTCAGTTATTGTTTATGCTTTATTATTCCTTCTTTCTTTATAAATTAGTGACTCTGTAAAGTGTTGGGGGTTCAGCCAGATGCAGCTACAGTGACTTCCTAAATGTTTATTTCTCTTTTCAGTATGTCTGTGTCTGCTGCTAAGCTTAAAAGACCTAGTGACAGGCCCTTTCCAAAATGATGGAACCAAACACTTTCAGATGGAGAAATTTGGTCCAGATTCAAACTTCGCAGCTTGGACTTATCTCCCCACCCAACTGAATGAACACCTGAGATAAAACAGCCTTGAACTCAGATCCCAGATAAGGATGTCCCGTGCAAATTCTTCCCTTAAAGCTCAGATTGACGATTTTTTCAAAAAGGGGATTTCCTAAATTTAGATATTACTGCCTATCTCCTTTCTGCGAGTGCCTTTGGATGGGAGGTTGCTGTGCCCTCAGCTGAGCCAAGTGAACAGACTTGGTGCTAATCAGCTTCAGTGCAAAGTCAGCAAAGTCACTTTAGGTTAATTGAGCCGAGCTGGTGGTTTTTCCGCATATGCTGTCCCTCTGCCCAGCCAGACCCTGGAATGGTAACCCCCAGTGCAAGGGCAGAGGGTAAGGGTTTATTTTGTTAACTACTTCAGCTAGACCTGCAAGAATACCTCTGCCTCCATCCCTCCATGGTGCTCAAAAGTATGCCATTGCTTTGCTCCAAAGCTGAATTCTGTTCTGTCTGTAAAGTGACAGGGGACAGATTGACAAAGCCCAGTCTATTTGTATCCCTAAGTATATTTGCATGGTTCTTTTGTGGATACTTTTTACATGAGTCAGTTTCTGCAAAAGGAAAAACACTGGTTTCACCAAGAAAATACAAAAGTTTGTTTTCAATACCATAAAATGTCTCTCCACTTAATTATTTTTGAAGAGATCAGACTTACAAATAAAGGGCCTAATAAGGAGCTGCCATAGCTGGCGTAACCCCAGGACTGCTCTTTATTTACAATGAAGCTAGTAGGATCAGGATGTGACCTGATGGCATGACTCCTAGCATTCCTGTAAATTCCAGTTGCAATTCCTCTTTAACATGTAACATTGCTTTTCCCAAAGAAGCCTGCCTGGTGCTTTATTTTTGTGTTCAGGCAGGCTGGTGTGTTGTCTCTGGCTCATGAGGAATGCTGAGGTGGAACATATAGAACATCAGCTCTAGGGGAAAAAGAAATGGCCATTGCTTTGGCATAAGCCTCCTGCCTTTCGTCAGCTAATGTCCTAACTCTGGTAAAGGGGCATTTTTTCCCACCCACTTCGGTCTTGATGGAAACTGAAGGAAAACAAAATAGGTATGTACCTGGTCTGTACATCATCGTGTCCTTCCCATACTTAGTAAATGTTTCTTTAATTGGCTTAGTTAGCCCCTCTCACCTTTCAGCACTTCAGGAATGACTCTTTGAAGAGAGCCATGTACAGAGGTTTGGTTGACATTTAGTGACACTAGTCTCTGCAGTCTCCAAAATATGACTGATGTCACTTGTTATGTTCCCTTGGGTTTCTGGGGACAAAGTCACTCTTACCCTGAAGCATGCATTGACAATCTCAAGATAACACTTCTTTGACAGAGTCGGGGGCCCTGCCAGGGTCTAATGTAATCTCTAGAAAGTTTCCAATCTGGGCATTGTTTCTTATTTATATTCCATATCTGGGGTTTGTGTTTGCCTTTGCAGTGATTTTAATATGAAAGCTGATAATAAGAACAGAAATTCATAACTTTTTCTGTTGGACAGGTATGTTGGCAGGTCTATGCTCAATGGAAGAAACCTTGTTCAAGGTGAAAAATTTCAAACAAACCTAAGAAAAATAATCACAGCCTGTATTCTTATTCCCACAAACAAAGCCACTGGCACGGAGAAGATGGGTGGAGTTGTGAATGAAACTGAATTTTACTCTAACTAAATTAATCTTTTAAGCCCACCTTCACAGCACCAAGAGAGGAGTTTGCAAGCAGAGAGAGATGCTGTTTGGTTTCTTCCTTCACCCTGAAGGGAGGGCTGGCTTTATTACTGCTTTTTTGCCTTTATCCTTTATTAATTCTATTTTCGTTTCCCAGACACAAATCAACCGAGATGGGGCAAGCGAGCTGCTAATGCCCCTTCTCACATTAAGGGAAAAGGACATTGATGCCAATCCCGCCCAGGGGGAGACCTGACTGGGAGTCACCTCTCGGGAGGGCCCCCGAAAGGGCCGGGGTTCGGAGGTGCGGGGGAGAGGAGCGGCGGGGCGAGGCCGGCACACGAGGGCGCTCGGAGCAGCCTCAGCCCCGACAGGGCTTCCCCGACACGGCTTCCCCGACACGGCTTCCCCGCCCGACGGCTTCCCCGGGAGCTCAGCGCGGGGCTGGCACCGCGGGAAGGAGGGGATGCCCAATAAGGAAGCTGTACGCCAGTAACTGGCCCGTCTTTACTGCTTTAGTGCACTCTTTTAAATATTAATTTAATCACCGAGGTTAATAATTTATTGGTGGCAGCGAGAACTTGAAGAGGGAACATTAGAATTTTTTATCCTGTTGTTTGGGTTTGGGGTGTTTTTTTCTCTGTTCTACCTTTGATGAAACTGCAGGTTTGTGTCTGCCATCCCTGTCACTCTGTCACCTGGGCTGTATCGCAGCCTGAGTGCTCCCCTGTGGAAGCAAGGCACGGGGCTTTAGTTCAGGAGGAGCAATTAGTACCCTAAAACCACTGACCTCTCACCAAAACACCAGGGAGCAGCTGGAGGTCATTGAGAATCCACGGAGCAGAAACCCAAAATCCCCTCACTCTGTGAGTTTTTCGGACCAAAAGAGTATTGGAGCAGCTGGGATAGAGGGAGGGGTTTACATGGAAAAGGACGACATTGAACGAAGTGTCTCCTTGCCTCTCTCAGAATACAGGTTAAAATTGATTCTGTATTATAAAATCTGATGTGACCTTATTTTCTGTCTCAGGACAGAAGTCCAAGGTCTGCCTAAATCAGAATCTGAAGTAATCTGGGTAACTTGAAATAGCACTGACAGCTGAGAGCAAGTGCTAAAACTGGTTCTTCTGCCTGCTGCCCAAGGGGCTTGGGTGGGCTACTGTAAGGCAGGGCATTTAGGTCATTGCTGTGAAAGGACCACATCACCAGATGACCCTTCCAGGTGAGCATCAGTCATACCTGGGCATGGTAATGAAGGCTTTCTAAGGGAACACAGACTGTTCACACACGCTTGCTCCTCACTCAGCCCCCCAGGAAATTTTGGGAAAGACAGGAGCAGCTTGTTCATGCCGCCTTTGCTTGGGGGCTCCTCAGAGCCATGTGCTCAGGGTAAGGTCAGTGTTCCCAAAATATGTTGCGTGTACGTGGGCAGGCTATTGTACTGTTTGTGGGGTGGAGGTCTGGACAGGTAACCATGGAAAACCCTTGCCACTGGATATGGAAAAGCTGATCACCACTATTTAAAGTCACATGTCAGGTGTGAAAAATAAGGTGTGTGCCTTGGATGACATGAAAACAAAAAAAACTGGTGAAGATTCAGGGACATTACAGTGTCTGTCCTGTTTACACAGGAGTCACAAATCAGTGCTTGGTGTCCCTGTGTAAAAAAGGAGGCACACACACATGCAATAAAGAGTTTTTGGAACAGACTCGAGTGTTTGCCTAAGCAAAGAGTAAAATGAAGCAAGAAGTGGGATGGGAGTGTGTGATGCAGTTTACTTAGTCATAGATGGTTCCTCCCCCATCTTGAATTCCCAAGGCAGAAATCCTCTGTATTCTAAGCCTGGTCAGATGCTTGCATAGGACATCCCTCTTTTGCACTCTGTGAAGCAGGAATGAAACAAGGAGGATGGCTAATGTGACTGGATGTCCTGGTTTTCAAAGACAGGTATTTGCTAAAGAAGGCAGAAGCCTCCTTTAGAATAGGAGAATGTAACCCCCTTCCTTCTGAATTGGCAAAAGTTTGAAATCAAGGGGCTTTCAGGCAATGGTATGAGAAAAGAGGAATAACAGTCCTTTACTAATATATTATATATATATATAATGGGGCAGGCAAAACAACAACAATGGTAACCACAACAAATAAGAACAGACAAACCCATGGACAGTCTCTTCCGCTTTGTTGGCAATTCCCCTTCGATGAAGTCACAGTCACAGCTGGCAGGGGCACTGGTGCTCCAGATGGACAGTCCCTTCCCGCTCTGTTGGCAAATTCCCTTTGGTGCAATCACAGTCACAGCTGGCAGGGGCACTGGTGCTCCCAGTGCGCAGGGAGGGTGCGATGACTCCCCTGAGAGGGGANGGGAAAACAATCCCAGCTATCAGGGAGTCCAGATAAGGGCTAGCCAGCCGCACCCATCTCAGAGCCACCTCTTTGTCCCTTCTTAATCACCCCCCATTATGGCTTTCCAGTAACTAATCACTTGCCCATTATACGCCCCCAGCAACTTGAATGGGGAAAAATTCCAAGACAGAGAGACAAACAAAAAAAAGGTATCCCAAACCCTGACACTGGATGCACTGGCTGAGGATACAGAAATCACCATCCATATCTCAGAGTTTTTTGTAGGATGGCTTTTGCATGAAGATGCTCTTGTGTCACCTGAAATGCAGCAAGACAAGGGACATAAGGGTCATCAAGGCATCTAAAGGATCTCCAGAGACTTGCAGGGTTTGACAGCAGCTCGGATGAGGTGCCAAGGTGTTGCCCATGGTACTGAAGAGGCAGGGGGGTGTCTCAATAGTTTGCAGCTCAAGGTCTTAACTTCTCAAGTAAGAACTCCAGTAATAATTCTATCACAGAAGCATGTCTGCTTAAGACAAGTCTGTGTGCCTTGTATGGCTTACTTCTTGGGATTGCCCTGGCTGTCCATTCCCTGTCAGTTCACAAGTGCTAGGTTCGCATCTCCTTTCTTTCCAAAGTACCCAGGCTCAACATCTAGAGCTGGCATTCCGTGTGCATACATATAACTGGCCATGGGCTGGTAAAAGTCCCTCTAATCTATATGAATGTTAGATCTTTCTGTGCATGTGATGGACAGAAAATCCAGGCAAAGAAAATTTAATAGTTGCTGGGAGTAAAAGGATTTCCCACTGCAAAAAAAGTCTATTTTCACAAGGAATTCAGGGTTGCCTCTCCCAGAAATAAATGCATAAACTGTGAACATTCTTTCACTAGCCTATTGCCACATCAAAGGAGCAGCAGGAATGAATTCCCAGTTTCGTTCTAGTTAAATTAAAATACATTCCAGTAAGGTGTTACTGTATGTAGTTTTTATTTTTAAGTTGCAGTGTTCCCACTGTCAGTGGAAAGACACTTCACTGATAAATAGACAGTTTCCCAGCCTTTCTTCATTACTTGCTATGGACACAGTTGCCAGGGATTGCATTTCTGTCAGAAACACTCCTCTTACTACACTCTGTGGTTGTTTCTGAAGGAATCTGTTACTCGGAGCATGTTGATCTTAGAAGGATTCTTCACATTTTCTAGTAAATACAGCACATGATCCTTGTATGATCCTGCAATTAATGTTTGTAAATTGTCTGGGACACAAACCAAGCTGTCATTTTTAGGTGTAGTCCCAATAACAATCCACAATGTCAAAACACTGTCAATGTCTTGCCATGTGCAAAGGGAAACTATGAAATGGTATGGGTGTAATGCTGTTTGCTGAGCAGAACACCATCTACCTTGACTGTGAAGGGATGCTTGAAAAAAAGCCTTTTAACATTAGTTTCTGCAACATGGGATGTGTCAGGAGGATTTACACCTGGAGGTGAAGCAGCAGAGTGAACAGTGGTCCCCAGTGCCACAAGCCAGCAGGCTGTATTGGATAGTCTGGAAGCTGTATGTTTATTCAGGATATAAAGACTTAGTGAGGTCATGATCAGCCACCATCACTCACACTAAAGGAAAGAAATGGGATGCTGAAGGGCCAGAAGTCAGGACCAGAGAGCTGTTGGTTGCTGCTGATGGGCTCTGTGGGCAAAGTCTACCATACATAGAGATGGAAGGGCAGGCTGAAAAGTGAGGAGAAGCAGGACACACTTCATACCTGGAGGTTCAGCTGAGACTCAAGCACTCAGCACATCTGGACTTAACAATAACTGTAATGACCCTATCATGTTGGCCTAGTCTGAGATACTCAGGATCTGGTCCTACTGCAAGGAAAGCCGCAGGAAGTAGCATTACCACTTACTCTAAATAGATATTCCCCTTTCTAGAGGGCCAGTTGATATTTTCACATCTCCACCACAATCTCAATGCACCGTGGGCCCAGAATATCTACCAGTGTGGGCACTACATTTGCTCACATACCCTTTGCCTTGATGCACTGACTTTATACAGATCTGAGATTCTTCAAAAATTCAGTTTAATCCTGGATGCAGCTTGGCATGATTCAAAAGCTAGTAGAGAAGAGGTGAATTTGAAAAATTCTCCACCTTGAGATTAAAATAGAGTTGTGATCCCTGACAAGGATTCTGATAGAAATTCTAGAGTCCTCTGAGAAGACAGAACAATCCCTTAGATACTGCTTTTGAAAGTCAACCCAGACATAAGCTTTGGGGGAAATCAGTTCAATAAACATCTGGTGCTGAAGATACAGAATTCCTGTTTCCCTCTCTTTCCTCCTGGAGGAGGAGAGAAGGGACGTGAGAGCAGTGGAGAAAGGAAGAGAAGTGAGCAGAAGTCCAGGAAAGCATCAGTAAACTTCTGAAACTCTTGGCTTCCTACAGGAAACTCACTGTCCATAGTCAGAATGAGAACAACTAAAGTGTTGGTATCTCACCTGTCTGCTTTGTTCTCCATGTTGTGGAATTTTACATGAAGTTGTAGCCATGGGCCCAGAGAGCTGGTATATGGCAAGAGGGAAAGGTGGTGAGTACTCCTGTGTACTGTCCCCTGCAGCAAGCAAATCCTTTCTGGTGTTAGCTTTATACTGAATGGAGGACTGACCTGGATTTGTCCCACAGTCACTTTCTAGATATACAGTGCTGATAAGATTTTATTTCCAGTGTCCATGACTAACTCATTTTCTGTGTCTTGGAAAAAGCTTATTATTAATAGGCAACAATAGTGTGGGGATGAGTCATAGACCACCAGACTGGGGCCAAGCTGGGACTATTAGCAGCCTCGTCTCTGCTCCGAGTTCCTGCTCTACCCCAACACAGTCATGTAGGCAGGAGTATCACGGAAAGAGCGATGCTGACAGCCAGCTGAGGGACACTGAAAAGTGTCAGCTGTACAAGTGGTGAGGGTAGACTTCAGCAGGAGCCAGAGCTTGTCAGACCCCTTGCTTTTTGTTCTTGTTGCTGCCTGTAGCCTGGGTCCACTCCATGTCACTGCATTTTGCTGAGCTTGGTAGTGGTCGAGGTCAGACCATGGGCTGGAGGACAATGCTGAAAAGCTTGGTGGAGCTAAGTTGTTTGTAAAAGGGGGAATTCCAGCCCTAATACATCAAGCAGACTTGGGGTTTCTCTTCTGCAGACTTTGAAAGTTGGTGGTTTCTTAGCATAATCTTGAAGACTCAGAATGCTAAGGGTGGTTGAGTTGGATGTTGAAAATGAGCTTAGAAACACACCAAGCTAAAAAGATGGACTCACTCTGGCAGTTCATTTTGCCAGACACCAAAATTACAGCTAGTGTAAATTTGTAAAACTTAGTATCTTCCAGAAAAGGAGGAGTTTAAAAGTAATTCAAGGGTATATAGTTCTCCTAATGCATTTTTAATCACTAAACTTTGAAGTTTTGGCAAGTGGAAGACTGTTTGCCTGACAACCTACCAGATCTGTGACATCAGCAGGACCAAAGATACTCAATGAACTGGTCTATCAAAACACATTTATAGAGTTATGAATATTACTTGGCAGATTGGGAAGTAGAGTACAAAACCGCGGGGGAGCTATTGAGGAAAATCACCAATGAGCAGGAGCTAGTAGAGACCTCCGTTTGTGAAATAAGATAAATTCAGTCTCGGGAGCAACAATTGAAGACAACTGAGAACCCAAGCAAGAGTTTAGGACTCAGTGAGAAATTCCTCCATTAGGAGCTATACATAAGAAATTTTAGGTCCAGAAAACTTTGGAAGGCCACCAAGAAAGCAGGGGGCAGTCATCAAGTTTTAGATTCAAGTTGGGATCCTAAATTATGATGTAGTTTTAAGCTTCAATGGGAAGCAGCTGAACTAAGGAGAATTTTCCAATTTCCTGTTAACTGAATGATTAACCAAATGCTAAGCTCCAGGAGTATTGGGGAATTTTTTGGAATCTTTGGTTTCTTTGGTTTGGGCCTTGTTTGGGTTTTTAAGGTCCTGGAAGCATAGCCTTGGTTTATTTTAAGGCTCCAAAACACTAAATTAAAATTTCATTATGTTCTTCAAGTAAGCATCATGGCTACAGAGTGGAACAGAGCTAGGAGCATGTGCATTATGATGTTTTTTGTCATTTACAGCTGGCAATCCTGACATTGAGACAGGAGATGCAGGTGAGTGAAAATTATCAAAGCTTTTCAAATGCGTGCTAAAAAAAGATTGAGTGCATTTGAGTCATCAGGGAGCTAAATCTTCAGGTCACAAAAAAGAAGAGCTTGAGCCATGTGGGAATTTCAGTTTTGGGGTCGGAACTGCATGAACCGTGGTGTGTTGTTGGGAATTTCTAGCTCAGCAAACTGTCTGGAGCCTGGAGGGAGTATCGAGGAGGCAGCAGAGAGGGTGTGAGGAGAGCATGAGTCATGTGGGACTGCAGACAGGAGAGGGCAGCTGCCAAGTGAGTGGGTGCCCCTAGGGAGGTTTGTGTTCTGCAGGTCTCCCACAGCTGAAGGCAGCAGTGTTTGGTACAAGCAAGAACACTTTCCTCTGCCTGAATGTTGGTATTTCCCAGACACACAACGGGAACTGCACAGGAAATCTCCCCACCTTGCCAGTTCTTAGGGCTTCATCCTGCAAACTTTTGTACTGAAGTCACTGTTTACTGAGGCCACTGAGATTATTAAAGCTACTCTGTTGTCCATAGGAGGTGAGGTCTCCCAGAAAACCACAGTCATTCCCAGTGCAATGTGCTTGCTTCATGGCTGTTTAAATCAGAGGTAAATGTTCCCTCTCTCTCCTGTGCTTAAAGATGCTTGTGGTCATCTGGAACCACTGCATCCAATAAAGATGGCATAAGAAGCCTCAGCTTTGAATATTTTACCCTTGTTCTGTGTTTTAATACTTGATTAACTTTGCCTGGCCATCAGCATGATAACATATACCAGTTTATTCAGTAAATATCTTTTCATTTTCCCAATGAGCACTCATTATTTATGACTAGCAAGAAAATCTTTGCTCCAATAGCAGAAGGAGAATGTCTCCTTGTTTAATTACTATGTATAGTTAGCTGCATGGTGATTGGAATAAAATAATTCACTTTCTATTCCCAGTAGAGTTTTCCTAAGTGCTTTAGGAGGCAAGGGGGAGGCTGGCAGATGAGTGTAATCTCAAGAAGCACACTGTACTGGAATTCAGCACTAGGAGCCAGATGGCAAGGTTGCAAAGAACAGCACATTTTTTTTAATAGCTGTGAAAATTCGCTGTCTGCACATGGCTTTGCTGAATGACAGCAGAAAGCATTTCTAATTTATCTCGTGCTATAATTAGGTTATTTCTTCAGAAGGTTCCCCTTCTTTTTCACAAAAGATCAGGGCCCAGTTTCAGTACCAAAGGCAATGTTTAAGTATCTGTGAGAGTTCAGAAAGCAAAGAGGACAAAGCTGTGGGAGGAGAAACACTAAACGAAAGAGGAAAATTAGTTCAGGAGAGTACTAAGATCAAGCAGCACCCTGGCCTTGTTTTGTGCAATCCTCTGTGAGGTGGCTCCATTGTGTAGCTCTTATGTAACATTCACTGAATGTGTTGGGATCTCATGCAACATCCTTTGAATGTGTTGGGATCTCCACACACGTTTCCAATGATGGGAATGAGAACCAGAGGCAGTCAATAATTTCCCATCATGCTTTAAAATACAGTTACAGTCATAAATGCTGTGTAAAGAATGTTAGCCTAGCAGTACATATATATGGGCTTTATGTTAACATGGTTCTGAAAGCTACATTAGAGTATTACATTCCACTTGAAATCTAAAATGTGTTTTCCACCCATGAAATGATGATTAGACTCCAGATATTGAGTCTTCTGACTCCATTCAGACATACAAACTCCCCAAATCCCCATGAATTAACACAGTCTGTGCAAGTCCAGTTCATCCACAAATGCTCCTTTGAGTGTGTAGAATCATCTGTGGCAATAAGTGGATGACGAGACAAACCCTGCTGCTGTCTTTAGGCAATCGCCTAACTGGTAACGCTCTTCTGAGCAGGGATGATGGCAGAATTTGCAAAGACCATGGACAAAACACACAATTTGAGAAGCATGGGCCGTCCTGTGGGCTTTCACAATGTGCTACAAAGCAGTGAAGAAGGACTAGGCTGAGAGCTCCTTAGAATCAACAGATACATTAAATCTCCCTGGAGTGGGCATATGTTTCTCACACGCCTGGAAACCTGGCCTATTGGGACAGCTATGTACTGCTCTGAATGCTTCTGGTGAGTTCCTCTGCTTGAAATCAGACAGCCCATGCAGCTTCTGTGCCTTTGATCACAAAAGTCTGGGCCACTTCTTTCAGTGGAGCTAAAGCCAGGGTTCTGTCTTGCTCTTATAGCCTGTCTACATCAGGGAAATGAAGAAATGAGTCCACCTTTGAGAGCTGATGTGCTTGGGGACCTGGTAACAGAGGTGTGACTCTAAATCACATCTCTTAACCGTGTGCCAAGCACATTTGTCAGCATGAACCACTAAGACTAGAGGAATTCAGAAACTTCTGGAACACTGTTTTGGAGTTATACCAACTAAAACAAGGTCCGTATGTCACCCATTGTCTAACTCTGCAGCTTTTTATTCTGTCATTGAATACTGACTGCCCTGCTGTTACAGAAAATGACACTAAGAGCAAATGCCATTCTTCCACACCCTCTGCATATTTAAAACTGTGCAAATGTAAAGGCCATTGAAAACCTGCAAGCAAAGCTTTGCCTTTTTGGTATAGTTTGCACTGTACCTAGCCCAGTGGGCCCCACAACAAATCTGGTGATATGTACCAGGGTGATATGCACCCAAAACTAGGAAGGAGCGTCTTCAGATATAACACTGCTGTTAAGATGACACCACAGTGTCTGTCTCATCTTAGATAGGGACACCTGAATCTAGCTGAAGAATAGAATCAATCCTTTGCAAAAGGCTGCCTTCAAAATAGGACTTGTTTTATCTTCTCTGAGCCTCCAGACTCTGCTTTGGCTTTCAGTGTGAGCATCAGTCCTACAAAGTCATTGCTAGAACAGGCTGAAATGTTTTTGTATTGTTTCTGCAGAGTAGTGCCTAGGGATAATGGGGGGTAAAAAGTTTGTTTCTTCTCACATTTCAAGGTATTTTTCAATTACACAAATCACTTCTGTTTCTCTTTTCACTTTTTTGTCATTTTCTATATATTGTTCATATTTCTGCTTCTCATCTTTACACATTTCCCATGGGAATATGGATGAAAGAGTTAAATAAAAGAGAGAATTTACTTTCTGTGATGCTTCAAGTGGTCTTTTCCTTATCTGAGTCAAAACTTTCTTTTCCAGGATGCTATTTAATTCTTCAAAGATGGGAATAATTTTCCTTAAAAATAAAACATCTTTAACAACAACAGAAGAGACAATTGGATCAGCTCAGTGCAGCTACACATGGTGACAGCCAGAGTGATGATGATGATGATGATGTAAAATCATCTTTTTACTCTCCTGTTTGAAGACTGCATTTTCGAATGATACTTCATTGACAATCAATAAATGTTGCGGAGGGATAACTCTGACGACTCAGTATGAGTTAGCAATGAGCTTAGTTTATTGATCAGTTACATGCCTTTTTATAAGTTCTATAATATGCTCATCCATATTCTGTAACCCAAGCGTGCTATTGGTGTGCTTTTGCAAGTCAACCCCCTCCCTTTATGTTTCTCTTTGCTACTGCCAACTTTCTCGTTTCCCATCCTCCTTCTGCATTCCTACCTGACTAAAAAACATCTTGTTATTGTATAGTTCCTTCGTGAAGGACACAGTGTCCTTCGGTTTACATCCTTAAACTAACTGACTACGCTGTTCCTCCATCTCCTCTGCCACAAGCCATTCCATGCTCACTTTCCTTCATCTATTCTGCAACAAATAAATGAGTTTTTTACTGCTGTCAGCACTACTGAGTCAATGCAGCACTGAAAGCAAGTTGAGAGCTGTACTGACTCAGCCACACTTCAGGCAACACTCAATTCGTTCTTGGGCCAGAATCATTCTATTACACTGAGAGATGAAAAAAGGAACCCCACTAACCTGCTTTCACATATTATCATCAAGTTTTCACGTTCCTTGTCAATCATTCCAAATTCAGATGTTGTAATAATCACAAGCTGAGCTCAATAACTTCTCATCTGACACAAAACCTTCCTAAAAGATGTCCAGTCTTGATCAGATGACCTCAATGGAGTACTCACCATTTCTCAGAGTACAGCACTCCCAGTGACTAGTCACTCATGCTCTTGATAATTTGTTTCACTAAATTCAGGATGATTTTAAAGCACATTTTTTTCTGATTCCCCAGCCTAGCACAAAACCCAGCCAAATTGCATGAAATAACCCAGCTCTACCTGAAAGTACATTTCTGAGGCCTGACTTGAAAGAATCTTCTTTTGCACATCTGAAATTTCGCTTTGGAGGCAGAATTTATCATTTATAAATTTTCAGCCTCTTAACTAGTTGATTACACCTACAGCTCAGGTCTAATTGCTTCTATTCCGGTTCAGAGGCACAAAAAATTGCATCAAGATAAGTACCCTTGGAAATGTTTAAAAGATCCTAACGTGTATGGCCAGCACTATCCCACTTGCAGACAACGATAATCTAGCTGTCATAGACTAATGAACTGTAACCTGGAATTCTGGTCAATCCTGTCACCCTTGGCCAAAATAATCCAAGGAGGGAAGTGACGCATGTTGAAATCTTGTTTTGAGAACTGGACATTCAGATTTCTTCCAGGACTGCTCTCAAGGTTGTGTTGTACTCACAGTGAAATTGTTTGTGAGAATTTAGAAAAAATTAATGATGGAGGATTATTGCCTGGGTTCTGCCACGAAAAAAACCCCATTCTAACTGCAGAAGCATTTCATACCCTTTGCAAATAATTCTGCTTGGACCTGGACTGGCTACAGTGTGAGATACCTTGTTGTTTTACAGCTTACAGCCTTCTACAGGACTACTTTTTTGCTTAAAATTAAGTTTAAACTTTTGCATCATTTGTCTTTTCCATTGTCTGTGTAATCAAATGTGGCAGAGTTTAGTGTCTGTTTTTTTGTTTTTGCCTGAAAATATTTGTTTTTTAAAGAAGCATTTTCTATTAATTTTAGTATGTCTTCCCCTGGGAAACAACATTTGGAATGGTCCAGGAAATAATATTTTAATAAGCATTAAATTGCCATCATTGAGCCCACAGAGGCAATTCAAATTCAGGGAATTGCCTGATGGAGGAGGGAGGAAAAGTGGCTGCTGTGTGCTATCATCTAGTGCCGTTTATAAAAACATGTATTCTGTCCTCCTCCTCAAAATGAAAACCCAGGAAATGGTAAGTTCAAATCAAACTGCCATTAAAATCACCATAAGTCACTGAAAACTAGTGAAAGCTGAGATTAAGTCTAAATTCCCACCTGACTGTTGTGGCACACCCACACAGAGAAGCAGCAGTGCGTCGTGCTTGCCTAAGACCTTGCTTTTTGCCAGCTTGCCTTAACGTGCCAGGTTATTTTCCCCTGGAGAGCCGTGCTGTGAAGCAGCAGCAAGGGAGCTTTCAGTTTAGCAGGAAACAGCCCCAGAGGCAGTTTGGGGGCATTTTGCTGCCTCCCGTGGCTGTGAGGTCGTTCTCCTGCCCAGACCTTGCCATGTCAGGGAAGTTCCATAGGAGATGCCACCTCTGGGTAAAGCTGGAAGATTACATTTATCTGGTTTCCATGAAGGAGTGAAAAACGTTAAAACAGTTAAAATGTTAAAGCAGCCTTTGTTGTGAGAGAAATTTTACAGGGAAAAAATTGATGAGCTTGGGAGAAGGATGACCACCAAGCCATGCTTTGTGTGCTGGTGTTTGCAGTCAGCAGTCCAGATAACAACTTGGAGAGGAATCTGGGCAGGAGCAGTTTCAGTGAGTAACTTACCCTTTCTGTCCGGGCAGCTAAATCAAAAGTCACACCTCTTGAAGCAGGGCTGTCAGACTGGAGTAGCACCCGGTGCAGTGCTGCCCGGGGCTGTTGTAGACATGCAAATCACTGCACACACGGAGGGTATCAGCCAGGAGCTGTTTTTAGGTGCTTGAGTACTACCTGCCCTGAAAAGTACCAATTGTCACCATTTAATGGGGAAATCTGGGGTGTCTAAAAACTGTTGCAGCACTGTTTAGGTCTTGCCAGACATTGCAAAGTAGAAGACCCAGACCGGGGCCCAAAGGACTGACTTCAGACAATGCTGTCAGCAATCCCAAATAATGATTGCCCTGACAAATGTAAAATAAAAGTAACCTGTTTGCCACCTTCAAAGTCTACGGGAGTTTTGTCATCACCAACAATGCTACCACCACCTTATATTTCCATTCTGAGCCTGGTGAGTCTGAGACCAGACCAGAGTCATGTAGGGGCAAGGCAAAGTGTAGATGGTACAAAGAAAATTGTATTTAGCAATTGCACCAAAGCAGTGAATTCAGCAATTCGCCAAAAAGTCAAGCTGATATTAACGTCTGGGCAGGTTTCTCAGCATCTTTTGAAAGTAGGAGAAAGTAAGCATGTCTGTTTTGGGGGAAAACAGCTCCATTTGTGGGATAAGATTTCTGCAGCATGGACAATGTGGGGGTCACTTCAAGGGATCCGCTTGCAAGAGACCCTTCCCACTTCCAGCTGAGCACTTGGACTGGCTGTGCATCCGCAGGATGAAACATGGAGAAAGGCTCTCATCCAGATCTGCAAAGCACACCCTGGTAATACGGATGAGGTTTTCTCCTACTTGCTTTATCTCAGCTGCTGCTCTGGGATGTTGGCAGACAGATGTGGAAAAGTGCATTTTTCTCTCCCTATTGTTTGTGAGCTTTCACCTTACAAATGAGATGTGCTGCACCATCTTCTCAGTATTGCTCAGTAAACAAAAAGCAGTGATGATATTTCAGCAATATAAAAGGTCATTATCATGGTGCTCATCGCATATGATGATGTTATATGTTGTATAGCCTATCATTGCCTTGCTACATGATTTCTGAAATTCTACACATTGTTTATCCAAACCAAAGTTTTTCAAATAATATAAAGGGGAAATGGTACAATAGCCTCTCTGCATCTACTTTGATGAGAAGAAATGTGTCACTGGAAGGCAGCTCTCTAAATGAGCATTTGTAGCTTTTCACATATGTGTTGAAAAGTTTGTCATATTTCATACTTGACATATGTTCCTATAATTTTGATTTTAAAAATCACATTTAAAATGTTAAATTTCAGTTTTTGATTGTCCCATAATTTTTGTGTTCCAAAACCAATTGCTGATAGCTAGCCTTGGGAAAAGCCTTCTTAGTTCTTTATAATTTGCTTTGTGGCCAGCACCATAAGTCTGCCCACAAGACTTTCCACTGCCTGCAAAGTTCACACTAATGACCCTTTCAGGAGAAATAGCCAGCGGTTCCTAATCTAGGGAACAGAAGTGACAGATGCTCTGCCTGATGAGCCCACTTCAATCACAATTTATTATATTGGAATTCACAGTAATGTACAAAATTAAGAGGAGAAAAAAGCACTTATTTCTGTGAACTTCTTTTTCAAACCTCTGGAGATGAAAACCCGAGAAATCTGTGATTGTTCACTTTAAAAATACTGCTGGAGGAGGAGGAGGATTATGTCCAGGCAAAGAGTTCACTGCAAATAATTTTTCTAGTGGGCCTGGCTAATTCTGTTTGTAAGTTACGAGATTTTTAAGAGCCTTTATTCAAAACCATTTTCTGTTTTCTTTTAAGAAGCTTTGGTCTGTACAAATATTAACAAATGTGATTCTACTGTAGATCCAAGATTTGATCTCATTAGTTCTGCCTAAAAATTTGAAGATCATTTCACTGAGTCCAAGTCAGGAAAAACTAAATATTGTCTTGTTTTCCTGTGATTACCAGCATAAGTGAATTTAAAATTGCCTTTCCATCAATACTATATTACAAAATTTACTGTTTCAGACTTCTACTAATTAACTATTTGTTAAGCTATTAACATTGAATAAATGCAGAAGCCACCAAAAAAAAAAAAAGGTGAACACTTCTTATTTGCTCAAGATAATTTTTAGATATTCAGGCATCTCTGATGATAAAAATGAGGGTACATTGTTTCTGCACGAAGTCATTCATGGATGCACTGAAAACCTGACATCTTATCACTGCTGTAAAGGCATTTAGCCCATGGGATCACTCAGTGGGCTCAACAGTCTGACACCAGCAGTGGGATGTGCAAAAGCCAGGTTAGTAAAGGCACAACCCATGCCCTGTCATGGAAGGAAACCATCTGGTCTTATAAAACAGATGTCTTAAAATCACAGAGCCTAGAAATTTCAGCATTATCTACACAATTAATGTATTAGGGATGCTGGAATGACTACACTTATCCTTTAGGAAAATCTTACACCAAAGGAATCACGAGAACACATCTTCCAAACTCGGAAATGGGCATTTCCTCCTGGGTGGTTAGAGAACTACATTTTGAGATCTCCATTTGTACTTATTTAGTTAAAAGGAATAACATGAATTCAACAAGGCTTTTGAATTCATGACTTTGTTCCTGCCTGATTGATGAATTTTTTTCATCATTTATTTTTCTGTGCAGATTGAAAGGCTCTGGCTTTTCATGTCTGACTGAGAAATGTGGATTCCTAACTCCTTCACTATTTGGTCATGATTTGGGCTCCAGGCCTATCGGTCCTGCGCGTGCAATCACATGGCATATAAATGTATTCAAAGAATGAGGGCTAGATTCTCAGACACTGAAAAAGTGATAACTCCATTTGACCTCTGACTTTTGACACTTACTAAGCAAAATGCTGTCCTTAGTTAGCCAGCTGGCTCTCTAAAATGGAGATCTTGAAGGCCATGAAATAACTCCAGATACATAGGTAGAGTTGAAAGCAAAATTCCTTTGCAGTAGCAGCCTGCTATCTTGCAGCCATGGATTTTCCACTTCACACAGCCATATATGTGTAGACCTGTGAAAAACCTCTCACTAGTTGCTCTTGATACAAATTACTTCAGTTTGGGAAAAGACAGCATCCAAACAAAGCTCTCCAACTGAGCCCTCAGTGATTAATCACTGTAAGTGTGTGGGAGGAGGGAGCTGAATGCTCTGACACAACCCTGCCCAGCTACTGAGCCGATGCAGTGGGGGAACTGGGCAGGGAACAAGGGAACAAGGGGGTTTCTGCCCACACCCTCATCCCAGAGATTTATGAAGAGGAGGTTTGAGGTACAAAAAGAAAATGCCGGAGGACAGATAGGAACGATTACCCAATGCAGTCTGACTAATGGGTTTGCACTGTAGCACTCGCGACGCTTGCTCTTGGAAGGGGATCAGCCTTGTGGAGGGGAAGAGGCGGACATCTGGAGTTTGCCAGCTTTGTGTTAGCAATTGAGCCAGCACCACTCTGTGCAGTGGCCCAGCAGCAGGGCTGCCCGCTCCCACAGGGATGTCAGGTGTGAACAGTAGAGTCTGGATCAGCATCCATACTCTTGGCCTCTGTAAACGGCCTTGACTGTACAGGCTGCGGCTGTTCATATGGCTCAGTGCACACACACCACTAAAAAGAGACAAAAGCAAAAAGAGAAAGCCTGAGAGGTTAGGGATCTGGGTGGTTCTCTGGACCAAAACTGTCTTTGGGACATAGGACTTAGCAAAACTGGCTGGTCTCACCTCAAAGACTTGCGAGGACTCCCGCATGCTGTGCAGAGATTGCTGCCTTCTCCTGGTGAGCCGGGCAAAGCACAGCTGGAGAAACGAGTCCAGCACATCTCAAGAGTCTTGTTTGGAAAGGCCTGGCTCTCTCAGACTTCCATGCCCTTAACATTGTCCTTTTTCATGTTTTGTGTAAAAAAAGAACTACCTACAAACCTGTAATACTAAAATCAGTTGAAGGATGTCATGGATTCTATTATTGCTACACAGAGAATACCCAAGTTTGCTGCCCCCACCCCAAAATGAAAGGAGAGGGAAGCAAGTAATACCTACCAAGGAATCAAGGCAAGAAAAATGAAGAGAGCTTTGGAAGAAGGAGGGTGTGGACATCTGTTGGTTACTAAGGTACTGCTTTTCTGCCGGGGCAAACAGACAGAAGGGGGAAGTGGATGAGGGAAGTTTCTCTGCTGGAGCTCCCTGCTCGCTACAACATCTCTTGGAGATAAGGAGTGGATCAAGGGAGATAGCATGCTTGGCTCAGCTCTGCTGGGCTCTGCAGGGCTCTGCTTTGTTGTGCGGAGCCCAGCCAAGCTGAGCGCGTGCACAAATCCCTGCATGGAGTAACCCCACTGGCAGCTGGACACCGGAGAGAATTTAAAAAAAGAAAAAAGAAAAAAAGAAAGCAATTTTTCCCAGATGTACTCTGGAGATGAGTTTTTTCACAAATAGCCTTGCCTCACTAGGACCATCAGGGATCCTCTGGAGAGCCCTGCTAAAGGCCAGGGCCTGGCTGGGCTGGCAGGAGCTTGGGATGGTGCCCCCAGGCAGTGCTGAGCCTCACACCTCTGGCTCATCCCACTGTGCCCATGGTGACACCATCGGACCTGCCCTCACTCCTCAGCCCCAAGGCTGCCCAGCACCCTCGGAGAGATCGACATCCTCTCCCGTCTCCAGTGCTACTCTTCTGCCGAGACTGTTTTCTGCTTTGTGAGAGATCAAAGGAGAATAAACATCTCCATCTTCCCTCTGAACATATCCAGCCTAATATGCATGGCATTTTTATTGTGGAAGGGAGCGATTTGTAAGAAGAAATGAAGATCTCCAGCGTGTCAGCTCATAGGAGCTCATGATGTTTACACAGACATACCACACTGATGGAATGGTCCCAACATCCCCTTCTGTGGGAGGGGGGATTAGGGAAAAAAAAAAAAGGAGGAGTGGGGGGGAGAGAAGAGGAAAAAAAGGGAAAAAGAAAAAGAGAGAGACAGAGGCGAGAGGAGTGACCCAGGCTCCCCTCCCCCGGCTCTTTCCTGCGCAGCAACCTGTACTTGACCCTCCCGAGCCTGGCTCTGCTCAGCCTCCATCCCGCCCCGCCGGAGCCGCAGCGCTGATACCAGGCAGCTGATGCGCCGCCTCATCCAAAACACACACTCGGGGGAGGCGCACGCCCACGCCAGGCTTCGGGGGGGCTCCGGGGCCGCGGAGGGACGCGGGGGACCGGCACCCACCTTCCTCCCTCCCTGCCTCTCTCCCTCTCGCCGGGCCGGGCCGGGATGTGCCGGGCCGCCGTCGCTGTTTGCCAAGCACGACAAGTGGCGGGGGAACTGGGTCCGCTTCAGGTTGGAAATATTTCAAATGCTTCCTGGGATTGAGATGGGGGAGAGGCTGCCCGGCCAAAATTTGCGGGAGGAGAGACCGCCTGCCCCCGCCCGGCCCCCTCAGCCCCTCCCAGCCTGTCCCTCCGCACCCTTTTGAAGTCCAAATTCACGCTTATTTGGGTGGGGTGCCTGGAACACCCTGGGAATCGGGGGTCCTGGGTGCCACTGGTCCCTTTGTTTTCCTATCCCATCCTTTCATCCCTCCGTGCACCCATGGGTGCATTAGATCACCTTTGCTGGAGGCACATCCCACTCGGTGCCAGCTTTCTTGAGGAAGAAACACGGGAAGAGATCCCTAGAAGACTTTACACAGTTATAAAAGGCAAAGGAAACAGAAGGTTAAAGGTCTCAGAGGTAAAAAAAAAAAAAGGACCTCATGACTCAAATTTTCACATTGTCAGAGCCTTTCAGCCTTGCTAGTTCCAAGTTATTGCGGTGTTGTCTAATCCCTGCTTTCCATGTTTCGGTTGCAGCTCAGGGGTGAAGCCGGAGTGGACAAGGCCAGCAGCAGCCATTCTCTACCTGCCTCAACTGTGTGTTTTCCCCTGTCTTTGTGCTAGGGAAGAACTATTAAAATGCATTTCTGTGAGTAATAAATTCCACAGTTAAATATTTTTTTTAAAATGCCTGTGATGTACACAGTTTCCTTGGGTTTTGCCACGGATTTCACAGAAAATTCTTTTTTTATCTCTTTCTTTCTTTCCTTTTTTTTTTTTTCCCTTCTCTTCTTTGTGGGTTTTGATCTCTNTTTTTTTTTTTTTTTTTTTCTTTTCCTGTCCGGTTGTTTCCTGAAGTACAGGCTTGCTTTTAGCAACAGACCAGGTTGCTCTGGACTGACCTATTTCCCTCAGAGCTCATTCAAAGCCCCTGGCTCGGTCAGGGCACCAATGGAAATTTCAGACTGTGCACAAAACAGGGAGAGGATGCAGGGAAGCCAAAGTGACAATTTATTTTTTAAATACACTATGGGTAAAACTGTGTGGAGGAGCTCCTCAGTGATGGAACTGCTGATCCCTTACACACCTAAGGTAGCATTGATCCATCTGTAAGCCTCTGATGCTATTCACAGGCCCACCTGTGAAATGATGCTGCTGGTAGAGAAGCTGATCCCAGAGCAGTTGGGGATGAGAGGGGATGTGTTTATACCCAAGGCTTATCTGAGGCTGCTCACAGAATGCATTGTAGTGTGCATGTGAGATAGCTGCTTTTCCACACTGCGACCTGAGAAGGTTACCAATCTCCTGAGCTTTGGAGCCAGGCATAATTTAATTTTTTTGTCTTTCTCAGCTTCTACAGAAAACACAGATTTTGAACCCAGCCTCTGTGCTGAGTTACTATTGTCTTGGTGCATCCCTTAAGACCGGACAAGAGGAATGCGGTGGAACAAATGGCCACAGAGGATCTTGCCACAGCGTACCCAGTCAGTCCTCTGGCATGGCCAGAGGTGCAAGCAGCTGGGCTGTGGAAACAGCTATTGAGGGAAACAAGTATTGCTCAATTCACCTAGGTCTTGGGATATAGCTGAATGGTTTTATTTTCTCTGAAATCAAGAAACTCTCCTCAGCATTCAAGCCCGCATTATGTTTTTAAAACACCATTGCTGAAGGCTTGTAACTACATAGGGTGGCTCAGCTCTGAAACACCACAGAGTCGTGGTGGGGGTGCTGAGTTACGACTGTGTAGGGGATGCAACCACGGCACCTTTATTAGGCTGTCCAGTACTCTCTCTGATTTACCTGAGCCAGTGCCTCTGCACATATTTGCTAAGGAAAAGCCTCTAGACTCTGTCTTGGGACAAAAAAGCAAACTCATCTGGCTCTGTAAAAGAATGGCACTATTATTTTTCTCCTTAGGAAATGTCCGCGAGTGTGTGCCAAATGCCCAGTTCTGTGATTGTAACCATTATACTCATGAATGCCCTTACAGAAATAATGTGGTTGCTGGTCCAGTCATCTGTCTGTGATTTAGTGCCCTGTAGCTGGGCTTTGCACTTCTCTACAGTTCTCCTTATCCATAAGCCTTCCAGTTTTTCAGATTTCTAAGTAAATACACTCCAGAGTAAAAAAAAATGTCAAGTAGTCCTATTTTAAAGGCAACCCCACAGTAAAACACACTCAAAATGAGATAGATTGAAGTACTTTGATTTAAATCAGATCCCAAGGCTCCTGATTCTCCCTTCCTTAGACACATCATAGGACGTCTGTCCATGTGCAGTGTCGCAGTGTTGTACACCTCACTGGTGAATAGCCTTGATTTTGTGCTCCACTAGAAAGAAGGTAAAATCACTGTAGTTTTTCTCACATAAGAAGACATCATCCTGAATGAGGTATAAGGAAGCAAACAGACAAAAAGCTCCTTATTAGAGAAAAATACTCATGTATCAAGTTTCTGTCCCATTTAAGACCTTGTTTCCAGTGCGTAACCTGATGCTGGATGCTGCTTGCGTTATTGTAATGGCTGCATGCAAGGCATACCTTGTTTCTGCCCTCCTCTTCCCCAATTTTTCCCTATTTTCACCTTTGTCTTCTCTTTCTTTCACTGCAGGTTCAGAAGCTCAGTTGTAACTTACGTTGTTGACATTACATATTTGCCAAGGCTGGGTATTACAGCACTCATGCAGCTCCAGTTTCATTCAGTTTTCCCTATGTGCTTTATCCCTTTTATCTTTGGCCCTATTAATGTGATTGCCCTGTGACAACACTTGCTGGAAGACGAACAGGAGGGCTGGAGCAACCCGTGTTTCCCGGCGGCTGCCGAACTAATGCTGCCTTTTCAAAGGCACCGGTACTGTACAGGAGAGCCTGTGCTGCTCTCCTGCCCCCTTCCCACGCAGTTATCCAGCTCAGCTCTGCTCCTCGCAGGGAGATGTGTGTCTTCCTTGGGGAACTCAGCTGGCCCTGGTAAGGATACCCCAAAGCAGCTCCAAAAAACCAGACTTTTGCAAATGTTGAGGTTTGCCTTCTATTTATTTCTCCTTTTATCCCACTAGTGAGGGATCACCAGCAGGCAGACAGTATCTAACACTCCCAGATAAACTGCATCTGTACAGACTCATTCAGACACAGGCTATAAATACCCGCCGCCTGTGCACAGACTGCCGCCACGCTCCCTGGGTGCCTCTTCCAGGGCAGCCTTTCCAAAAGGTTTTTGGAAAGATCCTCGTGCAGTGCCCAGACCAGGCTGGGACAAGACCTGAGAGCTGTGATTCACAGCGTGTGAACGCTGCTACGGCAGAGGCACCGACCACTTGCCTTCTCCATTTATACCTATATGGTGTCAGTGCTGTGATTTAGGTAGGTTTCCTGTCAGCCTGGACATAAATTACAGCCAGCGCTCTGGCCCAGAACTCTGGGAGCCATTCAGGGCATTTCCCTTTCCAGAGATTTGTTTCCTCCAGAGCAACTCGCTAAAGTAATGCCTTCCTCCTTCCCACTGCCCTTGGCTTCGTGTTAAAGACACTGTTAACCTGGTGCTGCCCTTCTCTTAATCCTGACATAGAAAAATGGATTAGGACGTGAAGGAAGAGTTAAATAATTAATTTAGAGGTATCTCATTTTCCAAATCTTGCCTAATCCAGCTTTCCAGTTTAGCATTCATTTTCCCCACCCTTTTGTATATACCAGTTTCAGCCCTTTATCTCTCCCGCTTCTAAATATTTTACTGGGGTTTTGTTTTATACAGTTGAGAGGAATGCTGTTCTGATAAAACAGGGCTATAATCTCCCCAGGCTGCATTTCCTTAGTTCCCACTCTTCATCTGCAGCTTTTAAACAAAAAATCTTTACTAGATGAAAATAAAGACGGTGAATTTCAGTGGTACATTTAATAATTCATAAATCAAATGAAGTTCAAACAGGTTCAAAGTTTAAAAGTTTAAAAGTTTTGCTGAAGCTTTAAAGTTTAAACTGTCAGAGACTTTGACAAAAAACTTTTCCTGTCTGGAATATTTAAGATTGTTAAACCATATTACATGCATGGCTATTGCTACATTTTTTCAACCATAAGTTGTCTTCTAAAAGAATATTAATTTTATGTTGTCTTTAAACAACTAATACATATGCAGTATGAAGAAGCATATTATTGGGGTAAAGAAGATCATACCTATATAACCTGCATATTATACACATTTTTTTCAGGCCAACTTACTTTGGCCAGCAAGAAATCACTTGATTTATTAATGCTGCTACATGCTAGAAGGGTAGGAAAGGTCTCCTTTTAATGGCTTGGCCATTATAAAAGAAGAATTCAGGCGAGTATATGTAACTACAATGTCTGAAAAGCATTAAGTCTTATGCATGGTGTCCTTACAAACTTTGGAAAACATTGAAGACCTCTTTCTGTTCTTGCTTGTACCAATATCAATATCAAAGTCTAAATGCCACCAAAACCAGAACACCACTGAAACCAGTGAATTTGTATGTGGTCTTATTTATGCCAACTTAATTTCATTAATGTATTTGAGGATCCTTTTATTCACATTTTTATAATTTCCAAAGCATTTAAAGTACTTTCAGAAATACATTAATTTCATTCATTGCATTTCTGAATGCAATTGTACATCTAAATGAGATTCTGCAAAAGAAACATGTTATAAATAGCACATTAGGCAGATGCTTCTACCTAAAAAGAAGGACAAATTTCCCTTGGAAAAACTGACATGGCATCGGAGAAACCTTACCACCACATAGTGGCTGTTGCCCAGGCTCAGCTCAGATGTAAGCACCACCAATAAGCCTAGAATTTGACATCTTTCCTTCAGTAAAAATAACACACACTCTATCTGTCATTATTAGCCTCTAAAATTAATTTAGTTTTCATGAATGAACTCATGAAGTAAGCTGTTTGTTATGGTAAAAGCAGAAACATTAATAGCTTTAAATGGTTTTAACTTATAAAAGTCTGATAGATGGGGCAAATAGAAATAGGCATCATAAGTCCCTTAGTTTCTCAGGGAAATTAGGATTGGAGAGGACAAAGTGGGGGACAAAGTCAGTCCACAGTTCCTGATGCAGCAGAAGATGGTAATAAGAAATGCATGTCTCAGAGCATTTCTAAACTAGTTATTTTTTACTCTAAAGCAGACCAGTTGCAATGCTGAAAGTTCAGCAGAGAGCAGAGTCATGTTCTTCCATCAGTCAGGAGTCCCTTACTCCTTCTAATAAGTGCAGATTTCTTCCAGCAAGCAGCAGGGAATGTTCTGCACATGTCACAAGACTTGTCTCTAGCCTCTCTGACTGCCTTGTCCTGGCTGAAGCTAACAGTGGATAAAGGACAGTTTCCCAGCATCCTACTCCCATGGATTTCCATCCCCGCCCCCCAAAAGGGCCCGTTGGGACAGCATGTGAACTGTGGTGTGAATGAACTGCAATATGGGCTTAAGAAGCGTTTTGCCTGTCAGGAGGTCATTTACAAAATGATCAATAAAGTGGAGATACAAAACTCATCAAATGAAGTTATTCAAAAACTTCCATTCATGGAATAGCGTTCAATCAATGCAATTAGGAAACCTTGGCAAGCACCCAGCCCTGGGTGCCCACAAGTATGTCTAATGAGTAGTAGTGACAGAACCCAGAATGCAGAATTAGGGGCTAAAACTGAACATATCATGAAGGATGTACTTCCAAAGTGCGGTCCAGAAATCTCTCCGTGCTGAGCCTGTGGGCAGAAAGTACTCTCACAAGGTGGATCCAAAACTTAATCCACCACCTCCCTGCCACCCAGGGAGTTCAGATATCTGCCGTAGGGTCAGTGATAGGGTGCTGCTACCCCCACAGGGACCTGTTGAAGCTGGGTACCTGCAGATCTTCAGTTATGGGCCTCTAGCAACTGCGTACATGTTTTCCATCTCACAATTTCAGGCTTAAAAGCTTGAGATCTCTTTGTTCGTTCTGGAGATGCCATTTCAGCATAATAACATGACTTGGCAGTGTCTTGCCCATCATGATTTTGTTCTCATTTCAATGATAGTTTAGCATCATCAACTTTGCTTTGCTCAATGCCAACAAATTGCTGAATGACTCTTTTATAACTTGCTGCCTGGGAAGAGGCAGTGGTCATCTTATGACAAGGATATAAATACATCGCAATTCATGGTTTCTGTTAGCTAAAGAGTCAACATAAATAGGTTGTATGGAGCTTTTTATTTCAAGGACTTCTAAATGGTATGACCACTACCCCAGATGCTCTGTGCTGGTTTTGCAAAATGAAAAGCCTCCACAAGCCCTGCAGTGAAGGGAAACCCAGCAGCCATACAAACAATGCTACAAGATATCGTCTGCCTAATTTCCAGGCCACAGCTCTTTGGGGACTTCTCTGCATTCTTCTGGTGACTTGCCTCTTTAGTGCCCTCCCTGCTCGGCTCATTACTGCACAAAAATGTGGGTAGGGCCGTGTCAGAAGGGATATTTTCACCAAGGATCACTAAGATATCTTCCCTTGGTGAAAGGGGGAACCCTTATATTCCTTTTTCAGATTACATCTTATATGATTCCTGTGTTTAAAAATATAGGGGAACTTGTGTCCAAGTCTGAACCGGAAAAGGGTGCACTTAAGTCCTGTGACAGGTACAGTGACCGAAAACATTGAAAGCATGAAAATAGCTGCAATTGTGAAGTTCTGACAACATGATTTGCAATTTTTAGCAGCCTATGCAGGACTCTCAGGTCTGGACACAGATCCAGTAAGGTCGGGGTTAACAGCTTAGGGATGGGTAAAGGGCTGGCCCCCAGAACTGCTACACAAATGACTTTCCTTCAGCATGTTAGATGAGGAGACTAATCTGGTCAATCTTGGAAGAACAAATAAGGGAAGTCGCTTCCCATGTGCTATCCAGGACCCTGGTACTGGGCTGCAGAAAAGAGAAAGCATACACCTGTTTGCTGGCCCTCAGGAACACTCAGTTTCCTCCGGAAAATGTTTTTCATGAAGCCTGAAAGCGCCTTCATCATACACTCCCCGCTTTTAATGCTAGTAGCATCCACCTAACAAAGTGTGATGCTGCAAGAGGACAGGACTTAACCCTCCTGCTGGCTACTGTTCTCTGCCTATTTGCAAGGCCCAGATCTGACAGATTTCACTAGTTCCTTTGCCTACATGCAGCAGTGGTTTTGCAATGCTCCCCAGTCGCTAATGCAGCAGGAGAGCAGCAGGAGACCGAGGAGCTGAAGTGGTCCTTGAGTGAATTTTTTTGTGGAATTCTCCTCAAAGCTACTCTACTCACAGTCGCCGCCACTGGAGTGAGTCTGAGAATGTTCCCTGTGCCCAGGTAAGGAGCAGGAGGAACTCAGCTTTGCTCTTCCTGCCAGAAAACTTCACACTGCCCAGTTTTCAGCTGGCTCCTGGCATTCAAAAGAGTTGAGGGATGGGACAGTTCAAAACTAATGAGGCAACTTTGGATGTCCCATGAATGTGTCCCATTACTCTAATGCCCCAGCAGATACTGGCAATTAACTGAGAGGTTTATGTGATATGGGCTTTGGAGCGTTACAGTCTTTTTGCAATGCATGTTGAGACAGAGTTATGCCTTCTGATTATTTTTAATGAAGAAAACATCTGAGGTCTTGTTTTGCAAATGCTTAGCCTATTTTAATATAGGAGATCTCTGGGTTTTGAAGACAATAAAGATAGGTTTCCTGGGAAGAATTTTGATTTTACTGGCCTTCTCAAAGGAAATAAAAAAAGGAAAGGAAAAGAAGTAAAGGAAATAAATTCTGAATTTCGTAGCCACTATACTTCCGTGAAAAAAACCAAACAGAAAAAATGCCCCAATATATTGAGAAAAATCCATAAAATCTGAGACAAAGAAGACTGCAGTGAGAGAGTTTTGGGGATCTGGCCCTCAAGCACAATAAAGAAGGGAGTACCTTATTATACCGGCTTATACTATGGTATTTTAGCAAGGAAATTGTATGTAATGGTATTAGGTTAGGGTTTGGTTTTTTGGTATATTACTACTGCAGGGGAACCCTACGCATCGCCAAAGACCCCTATGTCATGAGACATAGGAAGAAACAGAACTAAGGAGAAAAAAAACCTGCAGAAAAAGGAGCCACAGAATTTCTGTGTGCACTTTACTTGACTGAGCCATCAGAATGAATAAGAAGGTGTCAATGAGCAGGGCAGTGTCTGAGCTATCCCACCAGAAATACCCTGGCCTGTCACCAAAGGGGTTGGTGCACAGGGAACAGCAGATCTCTTATGAAACCATCCTTTTCCAGCAGAACTTCTCAGCTTTCAGATGTTGGCTGCTAGACATGTCGTCCCTCTAACCCCTCCTAAGACCTGTAGAATTCATCCCTTCATTATGTCCCGGGGGAAACAATTGCCATCATTTCATTCTGAGCTTCTATAGGAGAGAAGGATCCCCTTTTGTTTGACTGCTGCTGGACTTTAGCCTGGGTGGATTTGACGAGGGGTTTGTACTGCCCTCTGCCCAGGAGGTTTCACTGGTTTGGAAGGGTGGGCAGGTCTCACCAGCTTCAGGGAAAGCACCGGGACTGTGATGTGCTGCCCTTCTGCCTGGCCCCAGCCTTGGCTTCACACAAGCTCAGGAGGTGCTCATCCAGGTCTCTGCCAAGCTGCTTCCTGGGGCTAGACCAGCCCGGTACTATTGACTTGATTTGTTTTCCAACCTGTGAAAAGGCATGATAGCTAAGGTCTGTCTTAGGTCAGTGTAGGCTGCTCTGGATGTGTAACTTAAATTCTAGGAATGTGATAGTTGTTCCCATTTCACTTTTTTCACGAGTTACTTTTCTGTAAACTAATATAATCTCTCTCAACACTTGTCTGTATTCCAACTGGATGCAAATAGATTTCCAAACAATTCTCCTGAAGATTGCTGGTTTAACCTTACTGCAGTGCTACCAATTATAATGACCTTTGGTCCCACATGCTGAAAATAACCTTCTGAAAGCAATGGATTCCCTGCAGAGTCATGCTCTCTGCAGCATTATCAGGATCTTGCTTGCAAATGCCACCATCAACCCCATGCATCTGGCTACGTGAGCTCACTAAAGCCGGTGACATAAAACCGGGAACCAGCCCTGGAGCTTGTGTGTCCCCAAGGTCTGTCTCCTATTTTTTTCAGGAGGGTTTTTCCAGATCTTCTGGCCAGGGCCTGTGGTTTTGGAAGAGGAAACTTTATTTTTCTCATAATACAGACATCAAATACAAACATGGGAGATGCAGTTCCTGGCATGAAAGCTTTCTGTAGTAATTTACTATCCAACATCCTTATAATTAATGAGGGCTATAACTGCTATTTTTAGTACAGCTAAAATGAGCTGTAAGTTATTAGAGAGAGACATGTTGTGTAATATGTGACGAATGTACCATCTTACCAAGAATTTGTATTAGATTGCTGAAAATTGCAGGGAAATGATTTCCAGAGTATTCCAACTGCTACGAATGCTCTTTGAATGTACAACAGAATGCAATCTACAGATTAGGTTGCTTGACTTGCCAATTATGTCAAAGCCTTCAGAAAATTAAATCACTATAATGTAAATTCGGTCTGCATATTGCAAGAAGGGTGCAGGCAAATATATTTCAGGTGTGACAAGATTGAAGTCATGGAAATTAATTGCAGCAAGAGGTGGGAAATGGAAATGGGAGAAGATTACCAAAGGTAGAATTGATGAAATAAGATGTTTCATTTACTGGGGTAATTAGCCTGGCCATTAAAGCCTGTCTGGGGCACCAGGGCCAGAGGTACCCTGAGCCTGCAAGGCTCAGGCAGAAGTGGAGGAAGCTGATGTGAGGGAGAGGTAGCTGCAATGCAAGCAGGTCCTGGGAGAAAGTCACTGTCTCAGCATGTGTTTGGTTTGCTCAGAGTAGTGTTTCCTCTCTGTCCCTGCAGAGGTGGCTGAGTATCTTGCATGATTTGCTTCTTATCTGCTTTCTCTTAATTGCACTGTCACACATTATTAAGCATCACGTTCCCATCCTGGAAAATGGAGAGACAGAATCTCTGTATGTACACTCTGTGTATCCGACCCACCATTTCAGGACCAGCTTCCCAGATACATGCCAACAAAACCTCAACAAAAACCTCCCTCCCACACCCCCACACCCTCTTCCCCAAGCAGCAACCCCAAGTAACACCCTTCTTTTATAAGAAGCAGCATAAAACATTTTTTCTCTCTTCTCTTGAGCTGGGGCACATTCTTCCCTACATAATGATGTTGTTTTCTTGTCTGGCAATGTTGTACACACTGTCATAGCTATTTGCTATGAAATTCAATTCATAAAAGTCAGCAACCTGTAGAAGTGATTAGCCGTGTTTGCTTAAGAGACGCCCAGTACTGGAATTGCAGGGAGAGTGCATTACAGGTTGGAGTTACAATATTGACCAGGATCTGGGGGGTAGCTTGTACAATCACATTACCCATTCCTATTTATGACTTCTAAGCTAATTAACCTTAATACAGCTGCTCTTAAGAGATACAGATGGGAAGTAACTCTGTATAAACTGCATACTGTATAAAGTTTATGTGCAATCAAGTTGAAGATGGAAAGATGGGGGAGTGGATCCTTGAGATGCAGATTACTTCAGCTGCTAGACAAAAGCACTGGCCTTGGCTGGAGCATCAAGTGTCCCAGCCCAGACATCGACATGTTCTTGAGAGAGTGCTCCAGCAAGGAATATAAGGTCACCAGTACAGGCTTGGTGCCTCACTGCCCAGATGATTTTTGTCCATGCCTGGAGAATTTATGTCTGCATCTTCTAGGCACTTCCCAGAGAAGTGGCACAATGTGAGGCACATTTGGTACAGGTGTAAGAGGCAAAACATGCAGGGAATCTCTGTGACTTTTCCTTCACCAGAAAATGAGACAAAGGTAAAAAGAGCAGTTATTCATTATGGAAGAAAAAAAATCCCTGTGATGGAGCACAGCACAGCCTTCAGAACACAAACTGGACAATAGAAACGGCAGTGGGATTTTTCAAAGCACGAAAGTAACTTAGCAACACGTATTTATTTCCTGTTTTAGAAAAGGTGCCATGAAGGCATGAATTCCTAGGAGATGAATCATGTATAAAAGACGCGTATTGTTTAGCTTTGAAATTGCATGTGGAATACCAGTGAGATAATTCCGCATATGTTCTCCTCCATTCATAAATACCTGGCATGTTGATCACCTAGCAGGTATGCACCCAAACAGTGGATGAAGCTGGAAAGTCCTTAAGAAAGAGCATTTGATGTCTTTCTTCTCACATTTCTGTTAGTGGCACAAGTAGCAGCTATAAATGCATCTTACAGAAAAGTAATTCCTATCCAAGAGATTATATTAGTACATGAGAAAACTTAAGTTAGAAATTTCATCTGTGTGCTTAGTTTAGTAAGCAGACATAAAAACGTACTTCCAGGAGTTCAAAACCAAAAGAAGGTGCTTATTACAGTGTTGTTTCTCTTTGGGAACATGTAAAGCTCAATGATTTAGGATTTATGTTTCAGGGAAATCAAAAGAAAATCAAACTTTACTGAGACAATTGCCAGTATTTTTCTTTACATGAAAACCTTTCTGTTTTCACAGTGACTTTCAGTTTCCAAAACCAGCAATCCTTTTTCAGAAAAAATCAAGTCTGAATGGACAGAGTTTTATGGGTTGCATTGGTGACATTTATTGTGCAGCCATAAGCACGAGATCTTTAATGATCTTGAGCAAGCTAAACTCTATAACTCTATCCATAAGCATACAAATATTGTTCCACTCATGTTGAAAGATATTTATTGACACTTAGCAATTTATATGAGGTCATTGACCTTTAAAACAGGTCTCTTTTTGAAAATTTTATTGCCATGTTGCATTGCTTGACTAAAAATAATTAACTATCTACATTGTTTAATGACAGTGCCAAACTACCAACAGTAAGGTGAAACAGAAATGTGAGACCTTAGAAAACTCTGCCTCTGGCTCATTGAGCCTTGTTTTTCAAAAAGAGAAGCTTCTTAAAAAAAAAAAAATCCATTAACGTATAAAAATGTACTAATTCTATTCCTGAGGGATTTGTATGGACCAGTAACTGCAGTATTTACACTGCCTCCTAATCTTTAATATATTTGTCCTCCCAACACCTCTGCGAGAGAGCGAAAGTACTTTTTTTCTTTCAAGAGATAGATATCTGAGACATGGAATAAATAGGAGAGGACATGGTGTGGGCATGGACTAATTTGTGAAATACTCCAGGCATTAGTACAGATTAGCAGGAAAACATTCTGGAAAACATTCCTTGTAGCAGAACGCCCAGCTATGTAGCAGTTTTTCACCCCACAGGCAATACTCAAAGTAACTCTTGATAATTACATGTTGCTAAGTGTCTTGCTTCTCCTCTTGCAGCAATTATTAAAAACTAAAAATTCACCTGTCTACCCCTGCAGCTGTCTATAACTGGGGGTGTCTGGGCACACCTTTAGTCCTCTCACATGATGCTGTCTGTGGCATCACAATTGGAAAATTCCCTGTGGCAAACACTTGACAGAGGAGAACCAAACACTGCATCTTAATGGGTAAATGATGAAGAATGGAAGCACAGCCAGCAATAAGACTGCTCTGAAATTTTAGCAATTGATAAAGAATAAATATGATACCTGACAGCTGAGTGATGCTGTGGAATAATACTCTTTTTAAGATCTCACAGATGGTTCAGTCTCACTGGCTATGTTGAAATGTGAGATTTTTTTCATGTTCTCCGCTTTTCAGAGTTTTTCTTTATAAACTTGTACTTACAGTGAAAATAGCAACTTAGTCTTTTATATTTACTTTCTTACTTGCAGAATTAATAACCGGATTTTAAGTAACAAAGATTGATCCCTCTTCAACAGCTTCGCTCTCCCTGTCTGATGGAAGATAGGAGATGGTTCAACTCAGGACAGAGGCACAAGAAACGGCCTGGGAAAGAGGACAGAGCATTTCTCTTGTGTCTTTCCTTGCCCCACAGCCCAGGCTAGCCTTATGTGTCGGTAGCTCCATATCCAATAAGAGCACTCTGCAGCCATTTAGAAAATCAGTTCCCAAGGTTTCTGGCTTGCTCAGTTCTCTGCCAAGTTAACATGCACACAATTTCACAGCTGATTTCAACCCAAGCCACTAATGATGGCAATAAATGTCTTCCAATTTTATTAAGTCAGATGTAATTGGATATTTCAAAGCAACGGGAGGAATGGGATAGATTAGATCTATGAAAATGTGAGATTACATTCCTCTTTCACTTGTGACAGCTCTATTTGAGTGTCAGAATTGGTGTCTGTGTACTACGGATTTATCAGTATCTATTTATGAGGAAATGGAATATCTGTGCACATATTTAACAGACCTGACCACTTTTAAAAGCAGAGTTTGCCTTGTTCTCTCTCAAAGGAAATGGGAATTCATCACTTCTTTAGCACACGCCCCAGAGGCTGTGGCAAACACTTTGCTTTGGGAGGCGTTCCTTGTTCTGCCTGTGCTCATCAGCTGGACAACACTTGCAAAGTGGAACCTGCTCTTTTTGGCTGAGTTTAAAGGGAAGAAAATCCAACCACAGGCTTTGCACATGTTCGCAGGAAGTGAACAGCATTGTTCTGCCCCATAGAGCATGCTCTGAATGAAGGAGAAGGCAGCATGTGTGTATTGTGGTGGGTATTAAAACTGGCTTTTGGGTATTTTGGAGACACTTTGTACTCCCTGTCTCCCTCAATCACGAGTCTCTTCCCAGTGACTAGACACTAAATAAATACTGAATAAGAACCACAGAGGGCCCAAAACCCTCATGTTTTTGAGAGAATCAAGCATTATTGACGTGAAAAATGGAAACAAGAACAAATGTGTATTAACTTCAGGGCTGACAGGCTTTTACCTCAAAGTTACAGGGGCAGCAGTGACTGAAGTAAAAGCATGAACCATTTAGAAGACATTCATGGAAATATTTCTTTGCAAGAGCCAAGATGGGTGGCAGGATTAAATTTTGAAGGGGAGGGCTAATGTCACTGACTTAAAGAAATATTGATAGCTGTGCAAAACTAATCCTACACAGGTGTCAGAAAAGCCCTGCATAGTGCCAAAAGCATATGTACATTTTAAGAGAGTGACATTTTAGACTCACAGAGTCATACCAGCTGGAAGGGAGCCCTGTAGGCTACCTGGCCCAGCCTCCTGACCAAAGCAGGGTCACTGAAGCATTGAGTTGTAGGTAGGAATCAAGGTTTGTCCTAGAAGAATTAACAGAAATGGAAACTACAGCTTGATAAGAAAATAAATTATTTAACTTATCCAAAATAAATGAAAGTTGGGAATTACTGAGCTTTATCAGGCTGAAAAATAAATGGAGCAGTAAGATTAGTTACTTAACCAAGAATGTTGTGTGGTAGTGTTGTAGACACTCTATGCTCCTCCACACCAGCATCCTACCAGGCTCTGAGATTTCATTGCCTGTAAAAAACACATGAGAAATATGAAAAAGCATAAGCAAATGCCCAGTGTCACTGTTGAGGCATCTGCAAGACAGTCAGTTGGAGCAATTGCTTTCAGACGAACCGGCTGTATTATCTAGGGGTAAGTTATAACTTCATCAAGTTACTTTCATGTTCAAGATGATGAATCATTTGAGAGTGTCACAGAGGAAAGTGAGGCTGGACCATCATCTGTCAAATGCATTTTAGCGTTCCAAGTGGGAAGGACTTACTATCATTTATATTACCCTTCAAAAAATGACCTAGCTGAGGACTCTATGTACAACTCAGCAGGAAAAAAACCAAAAAAACCCAACAAAACAAAAAACCAACAACCAACCCTCAAAAGAAAACCTATCCTGAGGGAGTTCAGTAGCAGACAAATACCATATTTTGAATACCTGCCCAGCACCTTGCAACCTTTTATTATTTCAAATGTAATAAACTTACAGCAAGAAAAGCTAGAAATTGTGTAACTATTGGGGGGGGAGGGTGTTGTTTCTATCTTCATTTTAGCCACTGTTTTGATATGGCATATGCACAGATTTGTATTACTGAAGTCCAAGAGCATATTGATCAATTTGTGCCTGAGATATGAATCCTTTAAGGTCCTGTGCTGAATGCAGACTGGGTAAAATTTTTGCAGCATGAGAGAAAAAACAACTATACGGCTGATCATTTAAAAGACTAAATGTTTGTTCCTCTTCCTTCAGCATGAGCTGCTCTAGCCAAGAATATTAACCTGAGTAACAAAAGGGATGGCTGAAGGGGAAATGCAAGATGAGGCTTAACATCCTCCAGGCCTGAACCCAAAGTACTTTCTGCAGCCGAAGCTGCTATTGTTGCTAAAAAGGCTGCTGTGAGTTCAGGGACACTGAAGCCTTTATCTATATTGCTTTGTCCATATTGCTTGAAAGTCAAGGAGAATAAATTACTGGATTTACAGTGTGAAAAGAGTATCTTGTCGTATGGGAATGCCCAGAAGATATTCTCATATGCATCTTTATGAAAGTTTCATATTTTCCTAGCTATTAAGGGTTCACTGCTTAACAGTGAGTGTCCTTTGAAAGCTCTGAAAATGTTTGAATCTCACCCAGCCAGATGACCAGGCAGCTGTGCTGTCCAGGGGAGTGGGAAGGACTGGAGTGGCCAGCCTTGGTGTCAGTGGCCAGGCTTGCAGTGGCTGCATCAGCTGAGCCACAGGAGACCTTAGAGCAGAGAAAGTATCTCAGCTCACACAGCTCTCCATTCCCATGGGTCAGTGCATCTTTCCTCTGGGTAAACTCAGAGCCTTTGCTCAGGCCCAGTTACATCTTCATCAGTGTTGGTGAAGTACTGAGCCGAGGACTGGCCGAAGACCTGCCTGGTATAATTGCCCAGGTATTGGAACACATGGGCATTTGTCCCAGGGTGTACCCATGACTGGCAGGGAGAGACCTGCTGGCACTCTGACTGTGATGCCGAACACTTCTGGGCTCCTCACAGACATGCTGAAATGTGAAAAATGGTTACTCATGCAAATAATAGCTGACCTTCTGGTCAGAAGAACATGCTACCAGGCACAAATAGGCAACCTAATGCGTGGACTTTTGTTTTCATTACCCTCCTTGCACAAACGAAGCCATTTAAGGCTCAGAGAGTGTTTCCCACAAAGGCAGAGGGCAGTGGGTTAGTGGCTTCCTTCCTTCATGGGACTGTGGGGCTCCCTTGGCTGTGTCGTGGCAGGGGGCAATGGAGGAAGGAAGCGGATAACACACAGCCATCCTGCACACACCCAAGGGGCATGGAGGAAGAGCCAGAAGTTGTGAGCTGGGAATATGGGGGTTGGAGAAGAAAAGCCAGGTGATACCAATCTCCAGAAGTGGCCAGAGCTCCCCCCAGAGCTGCTGCTGGATCTGTGAGAACTACGCAGGAGCTAAGACCCTCCTGTACCTCTTGGGCAGCACTTGTCGTCCTGCCATCCAGCATCCTGCCATGCAGCTATCCTGCCATCCTGTCATCCTGCCATCCTGCTATCTTGCCATCCCAACCCTCACCTGAGCCAAAGGGCCAGACTTCTCAGTTGTGTGGCCAGTGTGTGTGAAAATGCCAAGCAGGAGACAGACAGAAAACCTTCCAAATGGAGGTAATTAGTCAACAGCTGCTCTCCTCCCTCCCAAAAACCTTAAAGGAAACAGTTGTATGCACACTGTTTTACACTCTATTTGTGGTTACGTACTTATTACCTGTTTTAAAAAGAAGTAGTGGTGTCAGGTCAATGTATCCTTTATTATCTTCTATACAAAAGCTTGCTTCTACATTCAGCCTTACTATTAAAGCAGCAGGGAAGTAAGCAACAGTCACTGGCTTTGGTGGGAAGCATGTATTTCCCAATATTACAGTTTGCTTTCTATTTTAAATAATACAGACAACAGGAAAAACACTGTGCCCACAAAAACTGCAGTGAAAATTACAATTTAAGTATTATTCCAATATCTAATTAGACTGAAATCTGACGGAAATGAGATAACATCTAGGTAAGGTGAATTCAAAAATAAAACCCTCATTCGCTCTTGTTGTATTATGTCTTTCCCCAAAAAATATGACAGATTAATTAAAAGATTAAAAGCAAAGATGTAGAAGAAAAGAAAGTGGGTGAAAGTGGCAGCAAATGAACAAAAGAAGGAAAGATTGTAAGCTCTTGTGCTTAAATAGATCCTTCCACTTGGCCACAAACTTTTGTTAGAGAGACTGAGAATATCATTTTTTTTCAATTCATGTGTCTCATGGTTCAAAGATGAAACACTTGAAACAGCTGTGCTTTTTACTGCCCTATTTAGATCACTTCAGGACAAATCCATCCCTGTTGTAAGTGGGTGTAACTCTGTTCAATCCAGTGGAGTTGCACCTGCTTACACTAAGGCGAAAATTGGCTCAGTTTGGATCCAAATTAACTCAACATTTGGAAATAAAAATGAGAAGCTTGGCATATTTCTGCATTTCATCTGGAATCTCATAAACCCTGAGATTAGTTTATCTAATAGATTTACAACGAAAAATATTTTATTCTGCTATCAACTCAGTCCAAAACTCTCCCTTTCCCTGCTCCCTTCATCCTTCCTCCCTCATCTCCCTGGGCAGGAGGATCGGTCCTGCCTTGGCCCATGTTGTCCTGCTGCAGCTGGTGGGGAGCACAGCTGATAACAGCACATCCTTTTTGATCTCCAAAGTGCTCCACAGGAGATTATTCCTGTTGGTAAGGCTGGCCCTGCTGCACTCATCTGCCAGCTTCTCCTCAGGCCATAAGGATGTAAGTGCATGAGGATGAGGGACGCTTCCTGCACGGCACTGCCAAGGACTGGGACAGCAACGTCTGGCATCACTGAGAAAAAGGAAGTCTGGTTTCCTCCCTTAATTGCTAAAGAACTGGTACAGATGCTTGTGTGGTGAGGAAAGTAATTTTTTTTTTTAATTTTAGTACATCTATGACTCTTTAGGAGTCATAAGGGACAAGTAGTTAAGCCGGGAAACTTGCAAGCATGTAAAGGGATGTCTTTCAAAGAAATGCAAGGGCAAGGAAATGTCAAAGATCCTCCACGTGAAACCCACCCGCTCAGAAAATGCCTGAGTAAATAGATAGCCTGTGCAATGTGTTGGGAGTCAACAAACCCAGGGTTTCTCACAGGAAGGGGGAAGTGAATTCCTGAATCAAGGATTCTCTCCTGAGGAGACCAAGGCCACAACTCTGAGAAGTACAGAGATACAGCCTGTGTTAATGCAGTTTCTTGCTTAGCCCTCCAGAAAGAGTACTCCAAAAAAGCACCCTGGAGCCTAAGAGAATCTGGCTCAACAGAGGAGAGGAACTTGTGTTATGCTTGGAAATGACTGACAAGAGAGATTAGTCTTTGCATTACATGTTTGTTATGTTTGAACATTGCTATATGTGCACAGCGAGGTGTATGATACCCCAGCCTTTCAGAGGCAACCAAATGAGCACATTGTCGGGATCCAGAGAGGGCTGTGAAACCAATGGAAACACTTGCAGATTTGGTAGGTGGTAGGAAACACCGCTTGGGGTAGAGGAAAAAATATATGCCTCAACTGGAAAGGTGCTGGTTTCTCTTGGATTACGTACTTGCAGAATCGCAGAATGGCTGAGGTTGGAAGCAACCAAGGGTTTAGGGTGGGGTTCATTTTCTTCATAGTAGCTAATGGGAGACTGTAGTTGGAATTTGTGCTGGAAACAGCGTTGATAATTCAGGGATGTTTCTGTTACTGCTGAGCAGCCCTTACACAGCCTCAGGGCCTTCTCTCCTCCTCGCCCCACCCCACAAATGAGGAGACTGGGGGTGCACAAGAAGCTGGGAGGGGACACTACCCAGACAGCTGATCCCAGCTGACCACAGGGGTATCACAGACTGTATGGTGTCATGCTTAACTTATAGAGTGGGGGGAAAGATGACCAGGGGCAGCTGCTTGGAAGCTGGCTGGTCATCAGTTGTTGGTGGTGAGCAATTGTTTTTCATTTGCATCACTCATCTTCTTTGTGGTTTATTTCTCTCTCTCTTTTATTTTTTTTAATTTGTCTTTTAAAATTATCTTTCATTGTATCATTGCTATTATTGTTGTTGTTATATTATTATTATT
>VYZT01030769.1:0-28072 GCA_013400735.1 Pomatostomus ruficeps | reverse complement strand
CAGTGTTTTTCTTCCCATATAAACAATATTTTACAAGGCAGTAGCTACCAATACGCAATGTATAGAGCACAGACATTAACATAAGCTCAGGTGATCCCAGATGATGACGTAAACTGTTGACAGATTCCATAGGTACTATCACTGAACATACTATTTTCACATTATCTGTTCCTTTGATCCAACAATTCCCTCTGGCACTAGCAAGGAAATCCTAACAGACAAGCTTTGGATAAAACACACCTAGTTAAGCTGTCCTAGCCCCTCTAATTCCTGTTTTATCCCACTGCAACTGTGGAGGTTCCTCTGGATTTTTCTGCTCTCAGATTTAGATGCTAAATTCAATGCACTTTGTCCATCTCTGAATTGACCCTGTCATGGTAGAAATTGCTGTGACTTAGCAATTTGAAATGCACTTCCATGGCAGTCCTGAGAATCAGAATGATTATAAATGCTGCATATGCTTGAATACTGCATAGCACTGTGCTATGCACTAGGATTAATTAAATTTCAAAGCCAAAAGATCTATTTCGCTAAAGCTTTAAATTGCCTATGCAGTCATCTACATTAATCATCTCATTTTATATCAAAACTGTTCATTTTGGCCATATGTTTTATTGTCTGAATATTAATTTTTTATTCAACTAGTCCTGCTTCTGACTCTAAACAGAGCATAGCATATGGATATCACTAACTTTTAATTAGTGTTGAATTAAAACAAAAATCCCAAAGTATAAAAACCTAAATTAATAACAGATGCATCCAACTCAGCAAATCAAAACACGATACTAAGAACTAATTAATAAAACTACAATCTCGGTGTTTTCTGTTCAATATTTAAGCTCACCATTGGTTATCTCTCTAGAGTTTAATCAGCCACTAAGTCTCTTTTCTGTAACTATATCCCAATTCGGAAGTAAACTTCATTCCTTGTAAATGGGAAAAAATAGCTTCTTTTTAATTTGTTCCATCCATACAGTGACTGTTACCATCATTGTTCCAATGAATTGGAAAGGTGGGCAAAGAAAAATTACACTAAAAATAACAAAACAGATAAAAACCCCTAATAACATTAGAGAAGAAAACCCTAAAACCTAACCAAAACTTTTGCTTTCAGAAACAGTCATTGAATTAGGCCGAACTTGTTCAGAAACAGGTTACCAAAATTAATAAGGGTCTGAAACAGGCACATTTCCCAAAATGTCTGACAAGATACGTGGCCTACCTCACCCAGCATAGAGCTGCATGAGAGTGAAAAAGGAAAACTTCCATCCCACATCTTCTTTCTGCTCTCCAGTTTAGACTCAATGAAACCGATTAAATAATCCAATGTCAGAATTAAGAATAATGGATCAGAATAATCTTCTGTGTTCTGCCAATACACCTGCAGGTGCTGGCAAAGCTAAACAGGCTTTTTAATTACATATTTACAATAGTACCAGGAGGCACTGTTATAATGTCTAAATGGAAAATTTTTTAGATGACTGCATCTATCAGTTTATGATATCCATTTAACAAGACTTGCTAGTGGCAACTTCAGAACCAACCCTGAAAATTGCCCTGAATTCTAACAGATTAGGAAAACACTTGTTCTCTGTGAAAATGAGCAGGTCTGACAAATGCCAGACAAAAGCAATACACAGCACAATAGAGTCACACATCACATGGGTTATATTTATGCATTTTTCCTCAAATTCATATGAGACTCGCCACTGCTTGCCAGTAAAAGGCAAATAATTCCAGTCCAGATAGACTGACATGAAATTTGTAAATGGCCACCGTTGCCTCACATTGAAAATGCAGACTTTTTTTAAGACTATGGATGTAAATCCAGTTTCACTTTATATCATTTTCTTAATTTTTCTACTTTACAGTACTCCACCAACTTTCTACAATCCCCTCAAAAAGCTATATAAAAATGCCTTTCTGCCTGTTAAACAGGTTTCTGGAGTCTTTGAAAACACTTTCTTCATTACACGTTTATCTTGAATAAAGTTTACTTGCTAATAAAAGCTAGAATAACTTGACATATGTAATGTGTCATCAAAATCTCTTGGTTTTTTTTCCACTAGCTGGAGCAGACTGGTAGATGTTGGGTAAACATGATATAGGTTTACCAGAGCCAAGAAAAAACACTTTCCAATTGTCAGCATGAAAGTGCCCATCTAAAAGTGTGAGAAGTAAGTAGAGTTGATCTGAGGGTAAAATCTGAGATTTCCTAGGAAAAAGAATAAATATGTACAGAACTTCCCTATGTTATCCACAGTTCTGCTCACATAATAAATCTGTGAGTAACACCTTCCAGAGTCCTGTGGCCTGTTAGCAGCATGTGAAACTACAAAATCTTAAATTTATATTGTTGCCTTATATCAAGACTTCTCATTCTGTATGGGGCTGACAAAGCATTGAAAAATGAGTAAGAATAAATGTAAACAAGAAACTTTATTATTAATGTCAGTAAATCACAGTATCCTGGACAGACTTTTAACTACCATTACAGCTGTTGCTGAACAAGTATTTGCATGAAGAGAAGATTTTAAAAAACGTACATATGTCATATTCTTGTACCTGTTCTAGCAGTGACTCTGTATTCTTCCTTCGTGTAAGTATTTATTGTATAATATTGTATAACCACTACTTTGATTCTGCATCAGCTGTGAAAGTAGTGATATTCCATGCATTTGAAACAATCAAGAACTGATGCTTCAAACAAGTGAAACAAGTGTGTACAGTGAGAATTGATGCACCCATCACTAGGAACTAATTACATCTGAAGTAAAACGAAGCCAGAGATTAAAAAATTATTTGTGTTCTATACTTTTCAGCACTGACATTCCCTTAAACAAGCCAAAGATCTGGAGTAAGAAGCTATTTCAAAATGCTTCTGTAATAACATAAAATTTTCTTTCAATTCTTCAAAATACTGAAAGTGTAAGATAAGAAGTCAAGTCAAACTTTGACAGGCTCAAAAATCCTTGCTTGATTAAATTCAAGAATTAAATGCATAGGAAGATACTTACTCAGCTGTGGCGACAAGCCATTAAATTATGTTTGTTCCATGTCTTAATGACGTTCATTAACACTTTCTCTGTGAAAATATTTCTTCTTCTTGACAAGGAATTCATACATTCTCTCTTTCATTTCATAGCTAAGCATTTGATACAAGATGCAAAATTCAAAGCTACACAGAAAATGTGAAAGCTTGCAGATTATAACCAAACTCTGCTGAAGAATTAACCAAACAAAGACTTGGAAAAGAGTGCACCATCATATTATAAATGTTTCATTTGGCTAAAAAACTCTATTTGACACATTGATTTACAAAGTGATGTATTGTCAACCAGGGATCCCATGGCAGTTGGGAGAGGGAGGAAAAAGTGAAGGCGACAGCCAAATTAAATGTGTGAAATCAACATGGCCCTCAGGCTTTTCCTTTGGGAAGTATTTCCTTCTTTTGGCCACTTTTGTAGGACTATAAATCTGTGTGACATAAATGGTAAATTACTGATCCGTGATGGGATATGCAGAGCAACAAAATAACTTATCATGAGCAAAAAAGCAGCCCAAAGATTTTAGATTACTTTAGACAAAATCAATCTCTGAGACAGAGATCTGAAGAAAACTACAAGCCACAGTTATTTAACTTTAATTTTCTGTGCAAATAAATTTTACAAGAGGCTGGATAGTCCCCTTGGAAAGGGATATGGAAATCGAACACGAGCCAGCAGTGCCCTGGCAGCCAGGAAGGCCAAGCGTGTCCTGGGGGGCATCAGGCCCAGTATCGTCAGCTGGGCAAGGGAGGAGATTGTCCCGCTCTGCTCTGCACTGGGGCAGCCTCACCTCAAGTGTTGTGGGCAGCTTTGGGTGCCACAGTATAAAATAGACATTAAACTGTTAGAAAGAGTCCAAATTAGGGCAGTGAAGAAGATAAAGGGCCTTGAGGGGAAGCCTTATGAGAAGTGGCTGAGGTCACTTGGTCTGTTCAGCCCAAAGGAGTCTGAGGAGAGATGTCATTGCATTGTACAACTTCCTCACAAGGGGAAGAGGAGGGACAGGCACTGATCTCCTCTCTGGTGACCAGTGACAGGACCTGAGGAAGTGGCACGAAGGCAAGGTTTAGGTTGGATATCAGAAAAAGGTTCTTAATTCAGAGGGTGGTTGGGCACTGGAATAGGCTCCCCAGGGAAGTGCTCACAGCACCAGCCTGGCAGAGTTCAAGAGGCATTTGGATAACGCTCTCAGGTTCATGGTATGATTTTTGGGGCTGTCCTGAGCAGGACAATGGGTTGGACTCAATGGTCCTTATGGGTCCTTGCAGTTAAGCTGCATGCAGAAAAAACCTGAGAGGGGAAAATCATTTGAAATGGATCTGTTCACCCTCTTAATACTGGCTTCAATAAGGTGGTTTGGGAACAACATCGTACTCAGAAAAGAAGAGCAGCAATGACCCACCTTGGACAGTGGCTTACAATGGGAGCCTGCATCAGCACAGAGGACTGAGTACACTGTACTTTATTAACGGTTCAAATCTGTGTTCCCCGTTTCTGATATTCCATGATATTCCATGTGATACAGGCTTAGTCCATTTCATAACAGACAAAATCACGTTGCATATTCCCTCCAACGTCCCTTTTTTCTCCTCAGAAAAGAAAACCAGACATAACCACCATTTTCACCTGCCCATATATTGTAACAGGTTAGAAATTATAAGGCTCGGTCTTTTAATTTTTCTCCCTCAAATAACTGTGTTTGGAAGGTCAGCGGAAAAAGTACTGCAGTAGGAGGACTTCAATAATGTCATTGGAAGGGAACTGAACTGTACCAAAGGTGAACAGCATGCATGATGGCATTTGTATTTCTGGCATCCCCTTCTGAAGGAGTAAGACATTAATCCTACAGACCAATTTTCACCTTGCTCTGGAATATTCAGAATACATTTCAATGACTTCAGCTCTATTTCTAAATATTTCTATTGCTGCTAAAGATTTATTACTACTATTAACTGTAAGTGCAAGAGACTCTCACTGTTATTTCATGTGATCAAAGGTCTGATATGGCTCCAGTAAGTACTCTTTATCTAAATGCTTTTCATGTGAATATATACCAGATCATAGATAAGTACCTAACTTTTTCGATATCTGTACTCTTTTGAGCAAAATATATACCTTGGCCAAGTGTCCATATTAAAAAATTAGATATGAATCTCTTTCCCTATCCCTGAAGTATAAAATAATTTTTTAGAAAACTTCAACATGCTTTCCATAATAAAAAAAAATATTTTCCCCTGGAATTTTCAAGAGTCTGAGTACATCTAGTAGCTCAATGTAATGGTAAAAGATAGAGTAAGAGAGCCTGGGTTTCCTTTATTTTATGTCACTTGTGGTTTATGTCATAACAAATGCAGTACCATACTAATAACTGGACTATAACCAGAAGACACCATCTCCCACTGTATTTTATGCAGGAACATGGAATAAATCTCATCCATCTCTAATGACCCACACTAATATTTAACAAAAAAAGACAACAATGCTATACACAGATAATTACTTATGGCAACAGAAGAGATTTTACTCGCTGCGATGTAAGGACAGTTTTGTGATAATCTATTAAAATTCAAACCTCTTAAGCAGTAAATAACCCCCCACCAGGCATGTAGATGCATGAATATTTAAAAAATCCTCCTGTCAAATTCAGGTCCTGCAGCCCTTTATTCGCCAACATTTTGTCACGTGCCTCCAGGTTTCTGCTAGATCTCAGGAGAACAAATAATTCAAGTTATATGATTTTGCCTAAATTTATTTAGACACTAGTCTGTGCTTGAAACAGCAAGTCTATGTGCAATCTGAGAGTTCTAACACTCCTTTCCTTTAAAAGTTTACTGAAGTGTGACAGAAAAATTTACTGAAGGGTAACAGCTGCATTATATGTTTTAGTCATAGGTAGGTGGAAGTAGCATACATTTGCAGACAACTATTTTTTTCATTTATGAAATCAAAACTATCGTTTGGGACAGACCAATGAAGGGCTTTAGTGTGACCTCTGCTAAAAGCAGGCTTGCCTTCAGAGTAAGATTACTTTGCTTCAGGCTTTCAGTCAACTTTTGAAAATCTCCCAAATACCCCACAGCTTCTCTTTATCCCAGTGGTTGACCACCTCACTCTGAACTTTCTTCATTGTACCAGACAATACCCGACTGTAACTTCTGACCTCTTGTGCTCCTCTGAGAAAAACGTAAATTCACCTTCACTATGTCTTCTCTCAATTTTTTTGCCGAATAGCACAGAGAGATTCACCTCTTAGAGCTCTTTCCTCCATGCTAAACAAGACCAGGTCCTTTTGCTTCTTCTTATATGCTGTGTATTCCACTCCTCTTGTCACGTTACTGGTCCTCTATTAAATTTGCCTGAATTTGTTTGTCTCATCAGGTGGCTCCACAACAGGACGGAGAATCCAACACATGGGCTCACTGTGTTGAGCATGGAAAATCGCTCCTCTCTGCTTACTGGTCACTTTTGTCAATGCAGCTGCAAGGCACTGCTGTCCTATAGCAACTTGCTTCCTACTAAAGACCACATATCCTTCTGCAGAGCTGTTTGCTACCCAGCATTTCAGTGACTAGACTGTACCAGTGGTTTGAGTTATTCTGTCCAAAGTGAAGGACCTGCATTTGTCACTAGTAAGTTTCAAGGAAGGTATTTGTTGAATATAAAGTTGTTGAAAATTACCATCGCAAAACCAAAATCAAATTAAGTAGGAAGGATCTGGCAAGACAGTACTTCTTTAAACTAAGAAATGGAAGAATTCAGTGATCATTTGGTATTCTTAGCAGAGCTGACAAGCACATTACATCAGCTACCAAACCTCTGGGGAGCACTTTTAATGTAAAGAGAAACAACTGTGTGGATTAGAATTATGCTGGTTATGTTTGGCAGGTTTTAAGTTAGAGTAGGCACAGGAAGCACTGTTATTAAAACAGCTAATGTGCAAGTTACTAACCAATGCAGAATTGGTAGACTGTTGTCCCAGACTGAGAACTACTTCTACCCAAAAGACCTAATTACATCTGTGATACTTTTCTTTCTACAAATACTACACAAAAATTGATTATTAAATTCAGAAAATAACAGAAAAAAACCCCCCTCACATCAAGGTATTATTTGAAACTAAATGTGGGTTTTCAGAAAATAATTTAATTTCCAAAGTAAGCTGTTTGTTGCTGTTCATATTCACAATACCTGAATTATCAGTCCAGTGATTTACCACAATGCTTGTGTTTTTTAGATGGAAGAAACTGTCTGTATGACTGACTCATCAGCTAAGGATGTCTCTTGCACATAAAAATTATTTCTAATTATTTCTATTTGTTACTGTACTGTTTATGAATCTGTATCAAAGTCTTGACCAACACATAGGTTAACAGAGTGGTAAGACAGAACAGAGTAGAAGACTATTCACCCTCAAGAGATCATTCAGTCTAAACTTCACACAGAGGGTCATATAGGGATTCAAAACAGACCAGGGAGACTATTAGAAATCATTGAGGAGCAATTGGCCTCCATAAAGGATGGCAATCAGGGAATAAGAGTGCCTAATCAGTTGTCAGGTTCTATTGGTACACATGCAAAAAATAAATTAGAAAAAGGTTTAATCACTAAATCCTGAGATGTTCAGATGATTTTTTTCTAGTACTGAGGTGGACAGGCCTCTGAGCAACCTGATCTAGTTGAAGATGTCTCTGCTTATTACAGGGGGGTTGGACTGCATGACCTTTAAAAGGCCCCTTCCAACTCAAACTTTCTATGATTCCATGATAAAGTACAAAAAAAGGATAGAGGTATATGCCTCAAAAATGTGCCAACTGATGCTGTGAAGCGTGGCCTCATGGAGTCAGCCTGTGTGTACTGCTAACAATGGTGGCAGCAATGCAGCTGTCAAGGGTCCTGCACAAGAGTGAGCACTTACAGGTCCCATGGGAGAACCACTGCTAGGATGATCAGAAGTGGCACAGCATCCTGAACAGATATAGCTGGGAAAGACCTTGCTTAGCTTAGAAAATGTAATGTTTCAGTATTTCAGATACAGAGATGCTGAGGAAAGAAAAGGCCATAATATAAATTATACAGGAAAAAAACCAAAAACAACATAATAAAACCTAAGAACAATCTGAATGTAAAGACTAATCTGAATGCAAAGACAGAGAAAAATTAGGTAGAAAAGTCTGAGCCCAGAGAATTAACCCAAAATCAATCTCTTTCTCACTGATAAAACCAAAGAGGTAAGATGCAAGCAGGAAAAGAATTAAAACAATGTCTTTAGGCCTGAGCCTAAGAACCTGTCTCATGAAGGGACATTCTTGCCTCATCAGTGCCAGAACCCAAGAGGTCAGTGTGAATCCACTTACATGCAGGAGCTGGTAAGTACAGCCAAGTTATATATACAGCAGGGACACCTTTCTGTCATACTTAGTGACATGTCACTATAATGTTGGAGAATTTAAACTGGTCAACTTCCATTTTCTTAAGAAAAGCACTTACTTGAGATGAAAAAAATGTAATGTTTTATTATTTAATTCAAAAGACAACTTGAAACTAGTTCGTGACATTAGCACATTCATTATGTGACTTTGTGGGCTCTAAAATTTTGCTGGTGATAAATTAACAGTGATCTCAAGCTCATGCAAGGGTCAATATGGAAGGATTTTTGGAAATTGTCCTTGTGAAAGTTAATTTAAAAAAAATTAAAAGTGCGACAGGAAGGCTCAATAAATATCGTCACATGTTTTCAACTAGCTTATGTTCCCTGGTAAACTATCATGACATGATGTATGAGAAATCAGTTTTTACAACCAAATCAATTAATGCTTTTTCAAAACAAATTAAGATGTTCTTAGTGTGTATCTTAACAGTCTAGAAAATTGTCTGAAAAATAAATATTGTGTATGAGCACAAATTTTACCTTATAACTCTTAGCATTAGTCCTATGATTTTAATATTCTAACAACATTAGAACCCTCTGGATTATGGAATTCCAATCATGAAAAAAATAATTATGTCTGTCTGGAAGACCCCAGTTAGGATGTAATTACAAAGGGAAATCATAAGCGCAAAATAATTGAAATACATGGCTGTGAGGACCCAGTTGTGACAACATAAAAATGCTTTCTCTAAGCATTCACTGCTACACTGAATATTTTGTATCACTGGAATTAAGGTTATGCTGTCTGCAACCAGTATATCTACAGTGTTTATATGCAATACATACATTGATGTACTGATGACTTGCAGCTTATGATATATTTCTAGTAACAATGGACAAGAAATATATGGTTTTTTGTGAAATTATTGATAAAACAGTCACGTGTTGCAATGCCTTCAATACACACTGGGAAAGAAATTGCTTATCTCTGTTCTTTCCCGCTTTTGTATGTTAATCTTTTGGCACATAATTATTTGTTTGTTAATACCACAGCACAGAGGCTAGTTCTATATTATTGTAAAAGGAAGATACATTACAATTTCTATATTTTAGATATGTTATGAGAATATGTTACTTGCGCAGCTGAGTTTTCCAGACCTGTTACCTTAATTTTGTCAACAAGCATAATTTATAAACATACATACACATACACATACACACTCTCATAACTATGAGGTGTTTAACAGTTTCCATAGTGAATTTTAGTTAAACATTTACAGAGTTATTCCAATACATCTCTAGACAGCATCATAAGAACTCTAGTGACAGGGAAATATTCAACCTTCTTGACATGGGTCAGACCCCAAGAGGTAGATGTGAATAGTCATAGCCCCTGCTACTATGGGGACAATACTCCCCGCTCCCAGACACCTCCATAATGCTTAATGCAGTTGTTTAAATAGAATACTGTTTGCAGAAAATATAATGCAGTATGAATTAATTGGAGAGAGATTTGGTGGTTACCCTTATGTTTCATTGTCCTGGAGAACAAAGACAGAACTTTAACTGTTTCATTTGTTGGGTAGAGGTCTGTGTAGTAAAACAAACAGATTCATAAGCAATTAAAAAATGGGAGTTGAGATAAATAATTTCTGCTCCAGCAATATAAAAGTGATAAGAATTATAAAAATTATAAAAATTGAGGTGTAGATTTTAAAGATATCCTCAACTGCCAAGGACTGGATAACAGAATCATGTTAAAAAAAGCAAGTTGGGCATTCACTACTTTTCTAAGGTGCATTGTATGTTATTGTGTGCACTGATTCATTGACATTTGTCTAGTGGTACAGGTTTGGATTGCTTTTCTTTCTCATCTTTCTTTAAGAAGTAGACCTGAAAGCTCACAGGTCCAAGCATGACACATAAAATGTTGGCATTTTGTGTAAACCTGCAGTACAAAACAGATTATTTGCATTCAGCCTCTTTAACCAGAAAAACTTCAATAATTTACCTCCCTCCATTTTAAGTTTAATTACTGCACTGTATATATAGGTAAATGAACAAATGATCAAATGGCAAAGAATGACTCAAAGGACACAGTCATCTGAGATCTCCTTACCCATTTCCACTCATGATCCTGTCACCTGGAGGGAGGCTTAGAGGTAAAACTGGGGGAGACTGCAGTCCACTACTGTATGGAAACCCACAGAGCCAAACTGCTGGTATCAATACGTCAGGAAACTGAGCAAAGCTAAAATGAGCTCTGTTGCAACAGACCCATGTGCTGCAAAGATGCAGGGTAAAAGCAGAACATCTGCTAGAAAACAAAGGCTTCTAAATATCTTATAGGAAGTCCTGCTTTTCTGTAATAATCTTCAGGCCCAAGTCACTTACCTACACACATACATTCCATTTTCTGCTGTGCCCCAATTGCCCAGGCTCCTACCTCCCCTCTTCCTTTGGCAACCATTTCTACACCTTATCTCCTCAGCCCTGCCCCACAAGAGCCTTGTTTTACCTGCTGTGCCCAGGCAAGACAAGCATGGACCTGATGACAGCACTGCCGCTCTCACCAAGCCACACTAGGCCGGCTCAGACTGCCTGTTTCCTACAGCACAGGAGGGAACGGGCAAGGGGATGAGACACAGGCCATGCCCATCAACAGAATGGACACAAAAAGCACACCCCAGGCTCTTGTTCATTCTTTCATCTCTCTGACCCTAAGTAAACATGAATCTCTTTAGATGGCTAAAGAACAGTCATTGGTATAAAAAGACTACAGACTAAAGACAAAAAAAGGGAAAGGTTATATTATACAGCATTTTCACTGGAATTTTTTGCATTTTCCAGATTGAATTTCACCTCACCATTGGAAAGGTTCCCATGCAGTGTGAAAATGTTGCTGGACATTTGTATTATCTGCTCTTTATTACACCTATATAATTTCAGCAGGACTCCAATTCTCCATCTCTAGGCTGGTTTTGTGGTTTTACTTTTTTTTTTTCATCTGGACACCTACTCTTGTATATGAGAACAAAATTTGTCCCTCTCCTCTTAAGTTTTACTGTGCAGTCTTTCTCTTCAGTGTTTATTTACTGACTGAATAAGAAAATAATCATCAAAAGAAAAAATTACAATATTCATTAAATTCTTAATTAATGTTAATTAACAAATATCGATTAATGTTACTATTAATACAATTTGTGGGGTTTTTATTTATATTAATGATAAACATGTTGTTATATAAGCTTTTGTGTTGACAAATACATATTTAGGCTTACTGTAAACAACTCTTTTAATACTAAAAAAGACAGAACAAAAACTTTACTTACCAAGCCATCCTGATCCAGAATTGGGTATACACATATCTGTTTCAGCACTGGGCAGCACAAATCCAACCACAAACACTTCAACCCCATCAGCCATTAGGGCCATTCCCAACACAAAGAAGAGAGCCCACTGGAAACGACCGTGGCCACATTCTTGAATTATCAATTCATATTGCTGTGCTAGCTCTTCTTCATCAGCTTTCCTCTCTGTTTCCAGTTCATGACGATCCTTGTATTCATCACGCATAGACTGACCCAAGGCCATCATGTCATCCTTACCCTGCCCCATGTTGGGGATTCCCTGGTACTCCCCTTCATAAATTTCATCATCTTCATCATGTCCTTCAGTTGCTTCACTCGATCCTTCATCATCATTAGCTTCTACACCATAGCTTCCTCCTTGGCCATAATAATCATCGTCATCTTCCTCATCCTGGAATCGACTGTAGGACCTCTGTGTATAGCCATCCTGGGCTTTGTCAACTGCTTTATTCACTTTTTTGACTGCTTGCCTCTTCACCTCTTTAGCAATGTCTTTTGCCCCTTTCACTAGTGAAGTCCTATCTTTGTATGTGTCCTCCATCCTGTATCAATGAAGAACTGCTGTTGAACTGCAAAGACACCTGCCAAATATTGTTTGGAATGTCTATTGCGTGTTGGACATCCGTGGAAAAAGCCCAGGTGTGAGTGAAGCTGTAATATTCAATCTGCAAAATACAAGAGAAAAAAAGCTTATACTTCAGTATTTTTAGATGCCTCTTCACACTGATACAGAATCATTGCAATCTTTCTTCAAGCACTGGACATCAGAATACAGGGCTTTGAATAAAAACCCTGTATTTTCTTCAAAGATACAAATACAAAAGAGTACAAGGAAAATATGCTGAAGATAATTTAATATCTCTATCAGTTTTCAGAATTCAGTTTTTTCCTCTCTAGTCTTAGACACCAGGTTTTATTCTGAAAGAAACTAAGAAATTCCATGCATCATACATCATATTGATTCTGTCTGCAGTGTCCTTTCCCATTTGAACTCCCTGTATTGTAAGAAAGGGCTACAAATACTAATTTTTCTCTCAGTGAGTTGCCATGAAATATCTCTCCAGCCTTCTACTTAACACAAATCCTGTAGGAAGTTAATATTCCTTCAATCTGAACCAGTGTCTCAAAGCTGATGGAATTTGGCCAATGCATTCACAGCGTATTCACACCAAGTTTTAGCAATATGAAATCCCACCCTAAAAAATTCAGTGTGGGGAGCTGTGTGGAAGGAAGTGGTGGCACTTCCACACTTTGGAGATTCCTAATACCTAAGTTATGGACAGACACGTTCATTTCTTCCCTGTCTGTAGTGACAGTAGGGGCAGAGTGGAGCAACTGTATATAATCAGCTAATGCATCTCAGAGTGCATTAGTTCAGCATGAGTTCCCGCTCATTAAGCTGCATGTAAGCACCAAGACATCTTTCCCCTGTCCTCCTCCTTGCTCCCCTGCTGTATCTTTCCATCTTGTGCAGCCCCAAGGTCACAAATGCAGACACAATGAGTCAAGAGCAGTTTGCTTATCAGACTGAAGACTAACCATTCCCTTCTTCTGTGTGCAATTTTCAGGCATATCTGCAAGGCAATTTGCTAACCACACATCTGCATTATCACTAGGGGCAGGAGAAAGAAATGGCAGCAGCGTGCAAATACATAGTAGAGAGAAACACAGGATCATTCTATGGCAAGAGTCCATAGTTAGAACAGCTAAAATCAATTACAAAACTGCACCATTACTCATGTGTCTAAAGTTAAGGGAGTCTGTGTGTGTCTCCATGTCTGTGTCTATGTGCGTGAATCTGGACACTGCAACAGATTGTAGAAGCCTCCCCTCTAGGAGAAAGCACGCTAAAATTTCTGTATCAGTGCTTCTAGAAAAACACTGCCTGCTTCCAACTTGGGGAAAACGTTATTTTTAACCATGATCATTTTAATGATCTATTTTCCAGCATTATCTCAAAAACTGCAGTAGTACAACTAAGGAGGCAGTGAGATATGATGCAGGAGTAAAAATGGATGGAAATTTCTGAAGCTAATCCTATTACCCTTTCTAAAGCAGTGTGAACTTCCCTCAGAGCTTCATGGGAGAAGATCAGGAAATTGCTTCCAGAAGTTGTCCTTTATTCATTCTATTGTATATACTGTCTCCAGAAGTATACTCCAGACATGGGTTTTAGCACTGATAGTGTTTTGAGGGATAGGAAAATTTACAGACTGCATTAAGTAAACTAAGGATGTGATGTACTTCTGATACAAGAAAACAAAGCCTAAAATCACACAGACATTAATTCAGAAGCTAAAAGATATTTCCCTAGTTTTTTAATAATAGAAATTCACCTATAGTAGAAAATGTCTTTATTTTCAGTATATTCCTCTATATTAATTTCATGCACTTTGAATGTTTCTCACAGAAATCAGATGTGATGGCACTATTCAACTATTAGTGGGAACTGAAGCATTTACTGGAAGAGAAATGCAGCCTTAGAAAAGCCATGATGTAATATTTATGACTGCAAACTGTAGCCTGAGTTTAGGTACATGAAGATCCTTTTAAGTAGGTCATCCTGGTGAATCTTTTATGCCAAGGCAGTTTCTCGAACTACAGCTTTTCTGTTTTCAATGTGCTCCTTAGAAGTTACACTTTGTGTGCTGAGTTAGGTATCTGATCCTTACCTGTGTGTGGCTATAGTATCTACTAGCTGTAAGTGAACATGAAATGCATCAAAATATTCACTGGATCTGCTGAAGCCTTCTACAAATATTTTCAAGAACTTCATGAACTCTTAACACGTACTTTTCTGGGTGTTAATTAATATAGCGTGTTCCTAGATTTTAGATAATTTTACAGTCTCCATGCAACCCATTTAACCTAAATACTGGATTCCTTTAAATCTTAAACTGATATTTTTTTGTTTGGTTGGTTTTCCAGTGAGTACAATCTTCTTTTAAGGATTTTTAGTTGTCAAATTCCCTATTACTGTAGGGTATATGTGTATAGAGCAAAGAAAGCAGGAGTTTAGAAATACCAAATGAACAAAAATCTAAGGGCCAGTGCTGGTAAAACCATGCTTTGCTGTTCTGTAGAACTCCTACTTTATGAGTTCAACAGAATCAAAAAAGACAAATTTGCAAAAGTAACTGAGCTTATGTCACAGGTTGTGGTAAACCAGGTACATCAACAAAGAATTTCACCTGTTCAAACTCATTAAGAGCATAACTGCCAGCAAAAAACCTGCACATAGACAGAGCAAAATTTCTGTCTGGGCAGAAATCAGAAATTTCTCTCTATCTTTCCCAAGTTTCCAAGCTCAATTTGAACACTGTGTTTTAAACAGCTTTGCTTTCTCAGTGAACTGAAATATGTGCCTTAAGGTGATAAGTACAAAGAGGAATAATTTACAGCCCATGCATGATAGCTTCCCACCCTTTCAATTATGTTGGACTGATTGCTACAAGTGAGCAACTGGAAAGTCTGAAAGAGTAAGATTAACGACTACCTGAGTAGCACAAAGCAGCAAAAACAGAGATGATAGTCTAGCCATAAACTCTTCTTTGTACCAACTGATTCATCCAATGTGTTTGCTGGCTTTCACTAAACAAAACACCACATTCCTATTCAATTCCTTCAAAAAAAAAAAAATCCCACAAAAGTAGTGTTTGCACCAGAAACTGAAATACTGCTTCAGGAAATACCTACAAAAACATTTTTCCAAAACACTCAAAGATGCATACACAAAATTAAAATCAAATTGTTATTTTGCTCTAATATTTATTCTAGTATTTATTCTTTTCCATTCTACTACATTCACAAATTTCAGTATATTTAGCATTTCGTACAGGTCAGGTTACATCTGAAATAAAGGTTGGACATTACAAACTAAATCAGTGAGATCCCATAAAGATGTAAGCCTATGACAAGTCAGAAAACTCATTCCCACAAAGACTTAGATCTTTGCTTAACATAAGCTGTGAGAAGACTCATTGGGTACGCCAAACAGTGATATTAACAATATGCATATCTTGAGATAAGAAAGTCTTCAGAACAGATCTGGAAGTCACACCCAAACATGCATTTCACATAGTCTTTGGGAATTTCGTATGGCATCTTCCTGCTCTTCTCTTGAATCTGTATGTAATTTCCAAAGGAAAAATAAATAGTAAAACTCATTTCTCATCAAAGTTGATGTCTCTTTAACTGCATATTTTTCTTTACATTTTGATTCTGATTTTATTTCTGGTTTTCTACTGGTGTTTTTATTATCAAAGATGGATAGAGGTGGTTTGTGTTTTCCAAGCTGATCTGTTGCTAGAAAGTAGTCATCATGCGAAGGTATAATCTTTGTTTAGATCATAACTACTTTTAATTTTACTACCTTGATGTGTCAAATGATTTTATATCCCAGGTTAAATATAAGCACCTGAACTATGTTAATTCACCAAGAGAAGATGTTATTGTCTTGCAAGTGTTCTCAGTAATTAAAAAAACAAAACAACCTGCCCTTAAATTCACTGGATACCTGCAAACTTCCTCCTCATCTCTTCACGTGCGAAGCCTTTTGTTTATTTTTCCAGGGTAGTACTTACTTCAGTATGACCTAATAAAAAACAGAATCCTCAATAAAGGCTATTTACTTATAGAGGTATTAATTTATTTAAAATAAATAAGAGCTAGCATCAAAGCTGGTATGAAGCGGATTCATTCTGGGTAATGTTAGCAGATTATAAGTTTCTATATTTTAAGTAAATTGTTTTTCTCCCATGTTGAGAGTCACACACACAGGCTGTACTCTTCTAGCTCAAGCTGCAGCAGACAGAACTGTGTATAATACTGCCAGGCTGCAATGCGACCAGTAGTGCCAGTCCCCAGCCCTCTCCCTATCTGGATGGTATTCTCACCACTTGTCCTGTACCAGCACTTGCCACTGCATCCTCTCTGCAGACACAGCACATGTACACAAGATGGGAATTCAATTATCTAGTACACATCAATGATCCTGAGCTCAGCAGAGGCAGGGTCTTCATGGTACACTGCAATCTCTTTCTTCCCATTTTATTACTCTCCTTCCTCATTAAACCAGCAGAGGTAACTGTTTCTGCACCATATGCTCTACCTGCCCAGTTCCTTTTAAACTATTTAACTCATTTACCTAATTAGAACAAAACAAGTGGAATGGCTTTTAGTTTGTTTTTACTTGAAATTTGATAACATTTATCAGAAATAAAAGAACGTATTTTCCTGAAAGCAAAATGTATGTGGACATCAGCCCTTAGCAGAAAATATTATCTTTAACTAACCCTTAGAGCCTTAAAATATCACCAAAACTAAATAACTCTAATAATTCTTTCCTTACAGTCTTTTGATCACAGGCCTAGTTCTTCCTCACTTACAGCTGGATATATAAGTATGAAACCAGAATCTGCAAAAGCTCTGCTTAAAGCAGTACAAACAAAAAATCTAACAGGACAACGAAACCAAACCAAATACACACTTAAATCAAAAACTATAAATTCTGTCCAGTAAAAATCAAAATATCTTAAATGAATAATCTGCGATAAAAATTCCATTATATTGTAAAAATGAATTCTCCAAGAGAGGCAAAGTAGGAAATTATAGGTGTAAAGTTAGGAGGTGGGACATTGTTTACTTTATACTTCCACTGTATTAGTCCTCCATGCATTACTTGTCTGCCCTAAATATCATTCCAAGAATATCCTGAAGAAGGGTGATACAATGCTGGTAAGTTTTATGAGCACCATCATGCTTTTAACATTGACATAGTCATGTCTAATTCAGCTCACTCTTATTAGATACACTAAGTCTTCTAAACCCCTTTGATCCACAGTTCCACCTAAGGTCACTGTCTGGACTGAAGATTCATCTATGTTCCACCTCCTCTTATTAAGCTTTTTTCATGCTGTCTTTTGACCTACAAAAAAGCTTTAATACTGACAGCAAGGGAAGATGTTATCTACTCTCTGGTTGTAATAACAACATCTAATTCCTTAGCATTAGACTCAGTTCAATGCAGCCCTAACAGGCTAGAAAGTGTTACAAAACTGAAATAGACATATCTACTAATTAAATTATAGCAACAAAACTGTAAAGACTCTACAGCGGAGTGGTCCTTTCCTTCAATTTTTTTAAAATCAAAATCTTACTTTTCTAGGAAAAGGTGATTGAACAAAATTCTGGACATGTTTTGAGATGTCTTTGTGTCTTTCTCATAGTAAACTGTCGACAGAGAATAGCACATACAAAGAAAACCTTATTAGTTCATTGTTTCTAGTTTTGTTTGTTTTTTTTTTAATCTAATGCTTGTTAGTTGTTTTGCCTTACTATACATAAATACCAGAGTTTTGATTGCTTTTGTCAGTTTTGCAATCAATCTGATCACTATTTGGCTACTTCAAGTTTCTACATGTTTTTACCTGGCAAACACTAAAAAAAAATAATTCTCATTCAAGACAAAACAGGATCAATTAAATGCTCTTCCAACATTAGGGTTTTAATTTGTTCCTTGAATACTCTACTATGCTTCCTGTGGACTTCTTAAATGAGCACTTCCAGGATTTGTGTTGAGCGGTGGTTAACACAAGTTGAATGCATCAATTTGTTCAACAAGAATTGACAAGAATCAAATATCATCCAGTCTGAATGACATAAACTTTAAGTTTCATCAGTAAAAGTTAATGAGATTTCGTACTGTACCCGTATTACCTGAATGACTGCCCAAATCCTAGGTAAGTTGAAATTTCATTATTTTTAAAAAACTCTTTTTAACCAAACATATTTAAACATATCTCTGTACCTTCAAGGCTGCCTTAAAAGTAGGGAAAAAAATAGTAAAAGAAAACTGTTCCCTCTGAAGCCAAGGGCTATCTCCCTTCTCATACCTACTTCTCCTGAAAATTCACTTTCATCATCAGGATATGCGTTTCCAATATATTTTGTAATTTTCAGTTGTCAGAATCGCAGTGGAAAGCATCATCCTGCATTTCAATAATGAGGGAACAGCACAAGGCTGTTGCACAAGCAAGTTTTCGTTGCTCAGTGTTAGCAGCCAAAAAAACCCTCACCAAAAGCACAACCAACTCGCAATTTCTGTCTTGTATCTGCCTTTGTCATGTTTGCTGCTGTATAGAAAGTAGACAAGTCTTCTCTGAAAATAAAGGCCCACCAGCAGTCATGAATCATTTGAGATGAAAAGAAGGCAGAAAAAAATCCCCCTCACAAGGAAGAAGAGAGAAACCTGGGGATATATGTATAAAAAAACATATTTTAAAAGCACCAACCAAGACTGAAGTTCTAAGAACAATAGCCAAGGATGCCTACCCTGGAAGTAAAATAAGAAAATAATGTACTGTGGGAAGTCCCCAGGGTATAAAATCTGCAAATGCAACAAGACAAGACTCAATCACTGAAGCAGCCATTTCTGAAATTACTTTGCACAAATCTGTGATGTGCAGGTACTTTGAAACAGTAACTGTACAAATATTAGACTGACAGATGCCACAGCATAGAACTGGAGCTTAGGGAAAACTCAGGAAGATTGAAGGGCAACGCGTAGGGCAAGCTGTATTACAAGCTGGAATTACGTGTCTTTCCTTTCTTCCCAAAATAAAAGAGGCAGGCATTCTTTATATTTTAGGAGTAAATACAGGGTCACGGTCTCAGATCCCACTGGGAAAAACTTTCTGACAAGAATCAGCTTTTCATTCTGCTGACTTTCTGCTGGAGCACATCATCCCTGCGCCTGCAGAATCAGTCTCGAGCCTCTTCTTAGTTTTGCCAATTCTGTCTTTATCTGATGCTGGTCTATATTGGCCTCTGCATGGGGAATCAGCTGCTGTGGTCAGTAAACCCTGATAAGAGAGTAGTTGTTGCTTAGCATAATATTAAAAGGTACTTCAACATCCTGGGTTTTTTGTCCCTGCTCCCTTCCAGTCCCTTTGCTATTCACTCAAGGCACATATTATTTTTTCTTTAGCTTTAACATCTGTTACTTTTTATTGTTTGTAACAGGATATGAAGAGTTGGAGGGAAAAAATCCTTTTTAAGAATTCTTCACTTCTCATTTCCTTTGCTACATTTTTAGGATTATGGTTGCTGAACGTTATACTTCAGTTTTACTTTTCTGTTTCACAAGCTTGGCACTTGACTGAGGCTAGAACTGAGAATCACAAGCATTCATGTTGACCTATGACTCTTTCAGTGTAAGACTGCCTTTCTTGAGCAAACAGATAAGCTATGTATAATGCTTTTTATGACTGAAAGCCTATTTCCTCATTGACCCTCAGACAAAATCCTTATCAAAATACGTTGTGAAAATAGATGAATACTAAAGCCAAGATTAACATAATAAGCTTCTCTGGTGAGGGGCTGCTTCAGCTATGGAATCTGAGAAGAAACTGGGCATACATCAATTTGACCTAAAAAGCAAGGGAAAAAACGGAGTAATTCCAGGTGAAAATTAAAACTACATGAGCCTGAGTAAAAAACATGAAATATAACAATGAGTCTAGTTTAAAAAACTAAATTATGCAGGTAAAGCTATGTATAGCTATTGATATAAGTATGTAGTTAATATGTTAGGCACACATATGCTTACATAGAATGAAATCACAGAATCACAGGAATGGATCAGATTGGGAGGGACCACAGTGAGGGAATTCACATGTCAAACCTCCTGCTTAAGCTGGGCTATCCCAGAATACATGGCACAGGATTGCATCCAGATGGTTCTGGAATATCTTCAGTGAGGGAGACTCTACAGCCTCTCTGGGCAATCTGTTCCAGTGCATGGTCACCCACATAGTAAAGAAGTTCTACCTCATGTTCAGGTGGAATTTCCTGTGCATGAGTGTCTGCCTGTTACCTCTTGTCAGGCTGTGTGACACTGCTGAGAAGAGCCTGGTCCATCCTCTTGGTTCCACACCTGCATATACTGGTAGACATTGATAAGATTCCCTCTCAGTCCTCTCCCAGCTAAAGAGGCCCAGTTCCATCAGTAAGTGGAACCTCACTTGGAGCATCTCATAAGATCCAGTCCTCTCATCACCTTTCTCACTCTCCACTGAACTCACTCCAGGAGCTCCATGTCCCTCTCGTCCTGAGGAGCCCAGAACTGGATACGGCACTCCAGGTGTGGCCTCACCAGGGCTAAGTACAGGGGCAGGACCACCTTTTTTTACCTGCTAGCAATGCTCTTCCTAATGTCCCCCGGGATACCACTGGCCTTCTCGGCCACCAGGACACTCTGCCGGCTCATGGACAGCTCGTTGTCCACCAGGACCCCCAGGTCCTTCTCTGCAGAGCTGCTCCCCAGCAGGTCAGCCCCAGCCTGTGCTGGTGCCTGGGGTTGTTCCTCCCCAGGTGCAGGACCCTGCATCTGCCTTTGCTGACTTTCAGATGGTTCTTCTCTGCCCATCTCTCCAGACTGCCAAGGTCCTTCTGAAGGGCTGCAGAGCCCTCCGGGGTGTTGACCATTCCTCCCAGAGCTCAATACATTCCATGTATTTCAAGGACGTCTCTACCCTTGTTTCCCTTGTGTGTCCTTCCTAAGCTGCATATAGCCTTTCATGACAACATTCCAGTCATGTGAGGAGTCCCACCATGTCTCCTTTAAAGCAGCAAAATCAAAGCCCTGTGACTGCACATAGACCTCTGATTCCTCCTGCTTGCTCCCCATATTGCACTGTTGTAGTTTAACCCCAGCCAGCAGCCAAGCCCCATACAGCTGCTCACTCACTCCCCCACTGGTCACGGCTGGGAAGAGAATCGGAACAGTAAAGGCTGGAGAACTTGTGTGTTGAGATAAAGACAGTTTAATGAGGAAAGAAAAGCCCACAACACCAGCAAAGCAAAGCAAAACAAAACAAGGGGTTAATTCACTTCTTCTATGAGCAGGCAGGTGTTCAGACATCTCAAGAAGAGCAGGGCCCCACCACATGTAACAGTTCCTGGGGAAGACAAATTCCAAATGTACTCTCCACTCCTTCTTCACCCCACTTTTTATATTGAACAAGATGCCATGTGGTCTGTTGGGATCAGCTGTCCTGGCTGTGTTTCCTCCCAACTTAGTAACAAATCATAAGAAACAACTAACTCTGGGTGGAAGAAAATCACAAGTTCACTCAAAAGATAAATACTTGTGCTTGCTGGGTGTATTGGTTTTGTGTGGCAAGGTTTTCATAGCAGGATGGCTACAGGGTTGACAGCCAGCTGGAAGATGGATCCACTGCTGGCCAAACCAAACCCATCAGCGATGGTGTTAGCACCTCTGGAATAAAGTATTTAAGAAGGGGGAAGAAAGAAAACTGCAAAATGGCAGCTGGAGAACAGCAGAGTGCGAACCTATGAGGGGAACAGCTCTACAGGCACCAAGGTCAGAGAAGGATGGGCAGGATGTGCTCCAGGCATTGGAGCTGAGATACCCCTGCAGCCCATGGTGCAGACCATGGTGAAGCAGCTGTAACCCTGCAGCCCATGGAGGAGCCCATGCTGGAGCAGGTGGATGCCATTGAAGGAGACTGTGATTGCATGGAGAGAACTTAAGCTGGAGGAGTCCTGGCAGGACTTGTGGCCCCATGAAAAAAGGAGCCCATGCAGTAGCAGATTTACAGCAGGATTTGTGACCCCATGGGGGAACCGTGCTAGAGTAGTTTGTGAAGGACTGCAGCCTTTGGGAAGAACTCATCTTAGAGAGGGTCATGGAGAACTGTCTCCCATAGGAGGAACTCCACACTGGAACATGAGAACAGTGTGAGGGGCACTCCCCCTGAGAAGGCAGGAGAGGCAGAGACAATACTGACTGAAACTCCTAGCTCCTATCCCTTTGCAAGGAGGAAGGAGGCAGATAAAACTGGGAGTGAAGTTAATCTGTGAAGAGTGGGGTGAAAGGAGGTGGTTTACTATTTATTTTCATTTCTTATTTTGGTAATCTGGTTTTATTTGCAATAAAGTAAGATCCTCATGTCTGTGGTAGTAGTTGGTGAGTGGTGTCTCCCTATCCTTATCTCAACACATGAGATTTTCATTAGGTATTCTCTCCCCCATCCAGCTGAGGAGGGAAGTGATACAGTAACTTGGTGGGCACCCGGCATTCAGAGAGGGTCAAACCACCAGAGTGGCGTAGCTTGGTTTGTTTGTACTTTGCTATCCCAATAGTACTAGGAAGCAGTGAAGGAAATGAACAAACAAAACATTCTCTGACAACTGTTTTAATAAAGAGGTATATTATTGCCAACTTATAAATCTGACTACAACAAAATGCAAATTTAAGATGGGGAATATATACTTTGAATTAAATTAATATTTACATAGTTTAGATTTAAGTCACTTTCTTAACTCTGCACACATGGATCTAAGGATTCAGGTGAATAAAAGGCCAAACACAATCCACCATGACAGCTGCGTCACTGTAGCAGGAATATTACTGGTTGAAGGAAATATTTCCTCTCTGTGTGGCTACGCTGACTACCACATCCAACCTCATATCTCTCACTGCCACCACAATCTGGAGAGGATCACTGGAGTGGTTAGAGGTCTGGGATACATGATGCACAGGGAGAGTAAGCCTTTTTTGCCCAGGCTTCAGAGGAGAAATCTTAAGGAGAAATCCATTGAACCTCCCATCATCTAATGAGGGATTAAAAAGACAATGAGGACAGGCAAAGCACAAGAAGGAAAGAGGAAACAGCTGCAAGTTGCAGCCAAGGAAATTCCAGACAGTTCTAAGGAAGAAATTCTTCATGGTAAGTCTCCAGACTACATAGCTACACAGAGGAACACCGGGGTTCTGAATACTGGAGGTATTCAAAACTTAAATGGACAACACTCTGAACTATTTAAATCCAGATCTGAGACTAGATAACCTCCAAACTACTTCTCCACCCAAATTACTCTATCGTTCTAACACATTAAAAAAAAGTCAAATTTCCCACATTAAATGAAGAGCTCTATTTTTATAAATGAACATTAAGCCTTAAGTGCTGAATATGTCAGTGTACAAGTACATCTCTCACAGAATAACTAAAAAGGTTTAGAATCCAGTCTGGTAAACTAGAGACAGTAAAGGACACCTCAGCAGACTGTAGGAGATGGATGACAATTTAGATCCCTAGAGAGTTAGCTAAAACTGGTTAAGCAACCATTGCCCATATGAGAAAAAATCCCAGTCTTCTGTTTTCATACAAATTTCATTTTGGAGAAGCAGTGGGCAAAGATGTCAGAGCTGAACAGATCGCAAATATGTATCAGATTTTTGTCACATCCCTGCCACATGCTATAAAAATGCCAACATTTTTATGGTTTTGCTTTAGTTCAAAATGTTTGGTCTCTAGTGATTTTGAAAAGCAAAATAAATGCCATGATTCCTGCTATTTTTGCTCTGTTTTGAGAAGTAAAATTAGATCACAGATAACATTTATGTTTCTTGTTGCAAATTAATTAGGATATATAGGAAATATGTAAAAATGTTTTAGACTATTAATGTTCAAAAGTGCAAGAATTTCCTTTAAGATGAGCTCCTTAGATAAACTACACAAGCAGAGTATTTAATAATTTTCTTTTCCCTGCTTCGAAATAGTGGCAATTTAAACACAGAAACATTAAATCACTTTCTGAACTTGACATGGGCAGGCATAAAAATATGGGTTTTAGTTAGTAATTGGTAATTTCAACACATTGCTCTTTGAACTGTGTTTTTCCATAAACCTACTACTTCTGAGAGAAAACAACTCAGAAAAATCCAGACTCAAAATAGAAAACTGTGTAACAACAGAAGTATAAGATTTATGTGTCAGGAACAGATCATTACACAGAATAAGGCCATAACAAAGTTGATAAGGAGTATACTTGCACATAAAAAGTAACAATGATTTTCAGATTCTGTGACATGGAAATTCATGAATGTGGGAACTCAGCTATAATCAAGAATGACAGAAAAAACATCCATAGAGGGCTGTAAGAAAAACAGCCTGATAGTATGGAGATAAGAGGTACACAGACAAAAGGTATCTTCAGTGTTTTCAAAATACATATAAATATTTATAAGGTATATAAATAGCAAAAATATCCTGCAAGTTTAAGTAGAAAGAGAATTTAAAAGCTTTACGTAGTTTTACATTATTTTTCATTCTGAAGTAATTAAAAGTTTATAATCTCTCTTCAAGCATCTTGGCATGTCACATAAAAGAAGGAGGTTAATTAACAGATTACAGTACTTTGAAAGTAGCCTGCAATGCTACATTGCTTTAATTTTTGTGCAAGAACAACCAAGCCTCCTAGATTCTTCTTGCAAAGTGATTTGGTTTTACATCCACCTTAGATTTTCTCTATTATTCTTAAAGAACAGGGTACATTCTAAATTATTTGGCTGAAAAAAACTGTACTGTGTATATTCCAAATCATGTACACTAGTATTTTCTATGTCATCCTGTTTCTTTAGAGTTTTCCTAGTACTGTTTTCTGCACCATGTCACATGCAGTGTTTTTACTGGAGGGTTGTGATCACAGTAATCTATTGCTTGTCTTCAGATATACCCGAGCTGTTAAAGATTATGGAACCTGATACTCAAATAAAGTGCTAGTTCTGCTGCACTAAAAAAAGTGATTCCGCACACTCATAAAATCTTGCCTCTTTCTGTGGGGAAATTCAACAATTTCAGGTGGAAATTAATTTTTCACAATGACGCTGACTCATTGTCTACCAGGCCTTAACTAGGTAAGAAAGGAAGTGTACTCTACCCTCCCTCAATACAGATGCTGTTGCTAAAAACCCAACTACATTTTACTTAAGGCTGTACTGATTTACAATTGTACAAATTGTTTACCTCATTTTATTCCACACTGGGAAAAACAGACTTTGTAACACTTACCATAAACTCATATTTTAGCCAGATTCAAACTGCATCATATCCTGACTACACACCTGTAGTTTTTTAACCTGAATCACACTATTACTGCAGGTCGCACAGTGTGCCTTAGCACAGGCAGTTTTCCGCTAGGTATAGGAAAACTTCAACTAAAATAATCAAAGTGCTTGCAGGTGTATGGTTCCCATTAAATCACACATGTAATACTTCAGCAGCTTATATTTTACACCACTGCTTGGTTCACTGAACTTCATAAGCCTTTATTTTGTGGACTTGATAACATAGGTGAGAAGGAACCACAAAGAGAGACTAAAACAATGGACAGATAAACAGTCTGTACTGAAAATGCAGCAGTCCAAAGCAGATTCAGTAACTTAGACTTCTAACAAAATGGGATTTATCTGTATCTGAGAGTACATTATGCAATCTGAGCACTACCTCAGTGTGGCTTTCTTCCCTTGGGTAGAATATGTAGAGATGGATGGCACAACTGAATAAACACAGTGCTCTGCCATTAAAAGCACACAATAAAGGCAGCAAAATGAAGATAGAAGAGCTGGTGAACCTTTTTTTCAATTTCAGTAAGCTTTCTGAAGCTTATTTTGAAAACAACCTACTTATCAATTTGAAAAAATGTTCCATTCCTTATGTTTGAATTCGCACAGCAAAAAGGTGTGGTGAGCTGAAACATCTCACGAACAAATTCTGTCATACAAACAATTTCTATTTTATTTTAAAGCAGGATGGCACCTGGCAACCTTATGCTTTATGGACACGAACAATTCTCTGATTCACTGCAATCCTCAGTATTCCATCTTATTCTTAGCTTAATTCTTAGTCTTGTTCTTCACCCAGCAGTGAAGATTACCATCTTCCTGGAGTTCCCTGCTTTGAAACTGATTGTCCTTCTTCTCTTGTAGAGTTTTAATTGGCTGTCAGGGCTTCTGGTGCCTCAATAGGCCTAAATCACCTGCCCAGCCTCACCCAGTACCCCTTCCAGACACCCGGATCCTCTGCCATGGGCTCAAAGTTCCCTCTTATGCTCAGACTTGGCCACCCCAAGTCTGCCTTATCTTCACTGTTGGATACCTGTCTTCTAACCCCTGCTTTTCCTGAATCTCAGACTGGATTTCCCTGGCTGATCATGGCTGTAACACTGCCCTACCTTGTCTGATGATCGCCAGATTGTTGATGAAATCTGCTCTCACCATGCTCTGCCTCAGGACAATATTCCATCAGTGAAAGCACTGTCCTGCCCACACTGTGGTCCCCCTCACCTCCTGTCCTCTCTTCTCTCTTGGAGTAGTCTCATGGTTGCTACTCCCTGGCAACTCTCATGAAGGCTGAAGCCTGATCTTAACTAGACGCCCTGAACCAGAGGTAGAACGTGCTTGTGTGAGGGGTTCCGGTGAGATTCACAAAGTAAACAAGGTCTGTTGGGACACTCAGCATCCTCACAGACAATAAGGTCATTTACCCTTAGGACCATGAAACTTCTCCAAAAGCAGACAGTGAAGCTACTGCCAGCAAGGTAAAACTCTCCACATACAGGTCCATCCGTCTACTGGAAATTCTGAAGGCATCTCTAGACTGTAGACACCCAAAATTTGAAAACAGCTTTATGCATACAGAATGGTATACCCAAAATTATAAAGCCTCTTGGGACCAAAACTGCTGTCTGGAAGACCAGCAGTAATAGCCAAAGACACACATTAGAAAACATGGCAGTGTTTTTCATTAGCAATCTCTGACTACAGGTGTTATCAGAATGGCTAGTTAGAAACCTCACTTTTGACATATGTAGCAAGTGTAGTCTACAATCAGACTGGCAAGACAAAACACACTGCATTTCAGCTACTGAACTTCACCTTTTAACATCAAGCCTCTGTTACCTATCTGTGATCTCATTTTTCTGTTCTGCCACATCAAGCAGCAGCACACCCTTCAAGTCTGAAAAGGGTGTTTGCAAGAAACATTAAGGATGAACATTTCAGACTGGATTAGAATGAATTAAAATGCTCACACTGAAGCCAGAGGGATTTGCAATGAGCAGGTATTATCTTTTATAGAATGATTATCTTTTGCTAGGAGTGCATGCGAAAAACACATGAGAAACAATTAAAAATTCAGCACAACTTTTACCATTGACTGGGATTATGAATTTATAGCACTTCAGCATTTTTAATATAATGACTGAATATTCAAGAAGAAAAATATCTTTGAAAGAAACCCTTGAAAGGACAAAAGCTGAAGCAACTGAATCTCTGAGGCACTGCTGAACTCAAGGTCTGTGGGTTTGATATCCTGTTCTGCCATTCAAGTAGCATATTAGATACATTATCAAAGCAGCACCTTCTGTCATATATAAAGAGGGGAGTAGGAGTCATTAGACATTTTCTGGAGCAGGTGGTG
>VYZT01030768.1:0-30089 GCA_013400735.1 Pomatostomus ruficeps | reverse complement strand
CAGAGCAGTTCAGGCAAAGCGCAGAGCTGATTAACAGCACAGTAACACAAACACCCTGTTTCAGGAACTGGGAACTTGTTTTCCCCTTCTTCCAGTCTCAGGGCATTAAGAAGTTACACAAAGTAAAACAAGGTAGTGTTTTCACAGTCCGACAGCCCGCCACATTTCCAGCTGTTAGTCTTTCACCAGTTGTACCAGCCTTGTAAAAATCAAGGGTCTAAAAATAACATTTCCCAGTAGGCCTAAAATATTTCTGGGATATGATATTCCAAAGTATTCAACTACAGAGGTGCTGTTGTAATCGTTATCCTGCCTTTCACACGGACACAGAAGCAGCTGCCAGGAAAGGGCCCAAATGAACCAAATACACTGAGAAAACACAGCAGAGGGAGTAAAACTATGGTTTAAAATCATCGGTCCTGACCAGGATTGAAATCAGCACCCAGAGATCTTGGTTCAGACCAACAGGTGAATATTTTGGGAGCAGCAGTGTTCCTTTAGAAAGGTTAATGTCCTTTTGGTTTGTGACTGTTAGATTCACCCAAACCAACCTGCAGCCTCTCTGCAAAATCCTTCTCACCTTAAATCCATCAATAAATGGACATGGTGAACGACTGATAGCAAAAACAATGACTCTTTTCTCCCATTTTCTTACGCTGCAGATTTTTTTTTTCCCATGCCCAATTGCGTGTTGATTTTGAGGAACTGCATGCACCAGCAATTCTTCCCAGCATCCAGGAACAACATTTGGGGTCCTCCTGCTGATTTTCCTCCCCTTTACCCAAATAGTTCCTAACCTGCCAACTGGCAGATTTCAAACATCCTCCCCGAAAATGACTCCTGAACGGGTATCAAACTGTTAATGGATGCCAAACCCGGAGTATTTGATTGAACAGCTGCGGAAAAGAAGGGAGGTGAGGGACTAATTTAATCTAAACTCGATCACGGCTCTAATGACAGCGCTTATTAGAATATAATGGCTATTTCTGGTACGCTGCAGATGCCCAGCTCTGCTGCGTGATGCTCTGGATGCAGGTGTGCCTGTGGCAAAGCACCGAGGAGGGGATGTTCCACCCCTTCGAATGGTGCTGCTTGTTCAAAAACACAAAGCGCTCAACAGCAAGCGTGTCCCAACACAGACGTGGCACACGATGAGGTGAGACCTACAGCCCGTAAGTAAAGTACCAACATTAAAACAAAAAACGGCAAAAACCACAACAACCATTAAAAAAGCCACAAAAACCGTAAATAGCAAAAAAAAAACCATAACAAGTACAACCCAATAAAAAACAGAAACTGAAATAAAAGTCCCACAGTTTATAAAAAAAGCGTCCACACTAAAACAAATAAATATCAAAAAAAACTATGATCCGAATAAAAAACCCAGTTAAAAAAAAACAACCCCCTACTCCCATACTAAAACAATTTGTCCTTAAAAAACTACATTCCATAGACAAAAAAAACCACACCACAAACATTCACAAAAAACTGTCTTTGGTAAAAAAAACCCCACAACAAAAGCAGAAGAAAAAAAAAACTCCTCTCCCTAAGCAGGGGAAAAAAAATCTTAAAAACAAACTAACCTAAACCCCCACACCCTGCCCCCCTTACACTGTTGGTAAAAAAGAGGGAGGGATAAAAAATAAAAAATTTTAAATGTCTTTTAAAGGTTTAGTTTATTTCTCATATTCTCCTTCTAACTCACGTAGTAATAAATTTCACTTTACAACTTTTTAAACTAAACCTAGTTTGTCCTTAAAGCGTTTTCTCCCAGTTCCTTATCTCAACTCATAAACCTCTAACTTAATTCCCTCAGTTTTTTTCCCCTCTCCTTCCCTCATCTACCCAACTATAACAAAAACAAAAAAAACCAAATAAACAACTACCGTAAGTACCTAACACTTCACCAAAATCAAAACCACAACAGACTGCCAGCAGGATGCGGGATTATTTCAATTAAAAACGCAGGTCGAGGTGGGCCAAATTCTTCTGTGTTAACTGCACCTAAGCTGGGGCAGAGTGAGAACAAGACAGGCTAAGCCTTTTATCCCGTTCCTAACAACAAAAAATAAACCCCCGCCAGGCCATGAAAACCCTGGCAGCTGATTCAGCAGAGAAAGGAAATTTCCCTTCAGTACCAGTCACCAGGTGAGACCTAACTCTAATTCCACTTCTCGACGGCAACAATCCGCTCCAGAGCGATTTTGCGAGCCGTGTCAGCAAGCGCGCAGCTATCTCCAGTTCCAGGCTGGATGTTCAGGGAGGATCCTTTCAAAGCGAGGAATTACACGCCTCGAGTCCAACTATTGTCACTGTGGGTGCAAGCACAGTGACCTCCCACGCAGCTCCCAGAAAATACAGCCCTTTATGTCCTTATCTTCCATCTCGGCTCCCTGTGCTGCACATTAATAAACTGCTTCTCTCTTCCCTTCCAAAGGGAAAGAGGACCCCTGCTCAGTCGTTAATCTTGGAGAACAAAAGCTTCATTAGTGAGCAGAAATGATGGAGAAAATGAGGAAACGTGCAGGCTGTCCTCATGTCCTCCAGCGTTGTTTCCAGAGCCTCTGGGTCTGTGGAGATTCAACAAGGTGGTAAATTTATCACCAAACCAAATGGAAATAGCAGCAGCAAAAGGTGGGCAGCAGCTCAGTGTTTGACTCAAACACCGGCTCCTCGCTGCCTTCTGTTGCAAATGATTCAATTAATCGACTCCGGCGCACACAAACAAAATCAAATAAATTAAAAGCCCTCAAAAGGGCGAAGATGACACATGTGTTTGTGTGCTTCAGTGCTGGGAAAAGTGTGATCAGGTTCACTGGGATCAAGAGGCACAGCATGGGGGGGAAGGAGAGAAGTTAAGCAGCACAGTCCTTGGCATTCACTGCATCACACATGCTTTAAAAATAATGATTTTTTTTAGAGTGACAACGCAATCACACCTAACAACTAAGGAGAATCACAGTGAATTACCCCTTGATCTATGAAAGAAGGAATGCCAACGATACAAAATCTTATCCTGTTTAGCGAGCAGTCTGAGGGAGAAGAGGCAAAACCTGGGGAATAACGCCAACAGGGGAGCAGAAGGTGCAGTGGAGGCAAAAAGTAACTCCAGGGCTGGAAAGAGTGGTCAAATGAATCAAAAAACATTGCTTTTCAGGGAGAAAGGCGTAAGAAACGGCTCTGTGAGGCATTTAAACTCCCTCAGTGAGGCAGAAAAAAGATAAACAGAGGAACAGGGCATGGGCCAGTCTCAGCAGGAGAAGTACCAGTCTATTAATTAGCACGATTGGCCATCAGTCAGAAATAAATCATATTATCCATTGGTAAGTGGCAGCGTTCGACAAGAAATAAATTGCGCCTGTCTTTGAGCTCGTGCTGGAACAGCTCCTTCTGCTTTCGTTACTCAGAGGCACTGAGTGAGAGGTCACGGCAAAAAAAATATTTATTTAAAATGAAAGCCCTGTAATCCTACCTAAAGTGTATTTATTTTTTCGATGCCTAACACCACGGTTCTGTGACCTGCTTTCCAATACAACGCCGGGGAGATGTCAGGAGTCGCTCTGAAAATAACCACGATCCATACTTAGAGCATCTCTCCACTTTGCTCCCTTTACCTCAGTTCCTCTTCTATAGAAAAAACCACAATTTTACAAAATTTGACTGTCCACAGGAGAAGCAAGCTCAGGGACAATGATTACCACAACCTCCACAGCTCCTGCACATGAATTTCTGTCTCTCACCCCTTCTCGGTACTTAACGTCTCACTCAGAATAAATCTGCGGTAAAAGCCAGGAACAATTTCCACGGCAAGCCCGTAATGGGGGCTGCAGCAGTGAGGGTAAGAGGGAGCACATGCACAAACACCCATTTAGACTCTTGAAAGCAGACTGGGGGGTTCCTAAATCTCTCCGGCGCTCATCGTTTAAAAAAAGGACAGTTTTATATCAAAGCACTTGGCTCCTTCACTGGAGTGATGTCTCACTCTACAGAAGCTGCTCCATGAAATATTTTAGCAGAGGCAAAACATATGCATCCCTCAAGTTCAGGCTGAGGGGGAAAATGCATCTTCCCTCCATCCTCAGGCAGCGAGAATGGGCTGGGTATTACAGTTAATAACACCTGAGAAGGTGCTTTTGTTAACCATTTTAATTCTTCTTTAATAAGCCTGAATGAGTGCTCGCTAATGTGTTTTTCAAAGCGCGTCTCTGGGGTAAATAAAGCCTCAGGCATCAGTGTCCACGTGGATTCAGCGAGAGGAGGAACGCAGAGCTTTCCCCACATCCCTCTCCACGCCATGGATATTTGCCAGGCTGAAGATTGCTCGCTGACATGGTGTGAGCCAATTCTTGCCAGGCTGCTTCACGCTTGGTTAGAAATAATTGCTGCCTCGTTACAAATTTAATAATGACGCCGTGGCATGGCAGAACTCTTCCTTGCAATCTCCTTCCCTTCCTTCTTGAAGAAGATGTGGAACAGATTAACCATTATGCAGCCCAGGTATTTTTAATTTATTTTTTTTTTTCGTCCGCAAAGGAGGAAATCTCACTTTCCAAGATTTTGAGCATGTAGTTTCTACACGGTTTAGGAAACAACTCACAGTGCTTTGAACTCCAGGTTCCTGCAGGATCCTGATAGGGTTTTTAGTTTCTCTTCATCTTGAGAAGGTCTCAGAGTAGGAGTCCCACACTTGAACGTGTCTCTCTACCTGTTACTCCCCACGCTTCCAAAACCAGCAGCACATAAATAAAGCACAACCTGATCACAAGGATAGGGGATTCAGGAAAATACTCTGTTGCATTTTTCCTTCCTCCCCTTTCCCTTTTTTTTCCCCCCCTCAGCAAAATAAAAAACCGAGCTGGGAGATTCAAGACTCCTGAATCCACTTTCGTTCCTGCACAGCTCTTCCACTCCTCTGCGCTGGCACGCTTCCTAGAGGTCTACGCACAACAGCGTGGATGGATGGGTTTTCCAAACACCTGCATCCATCATTCGATGTGACCTCCAGAGGCCACATTCTTCCCTACATCTTTAGTTACTTTTATCTTAAAAAGAAAAAAAAGGGAAAGCAATGTGGGTCACCAGAGTGAAGCTGGCAGCCAGGCTCCCTCCTTCCCCACCTGCAGGGAAGCAACCGGGACTCCCTGGATCAGCCACAGCTCCCGGACTGCACCAACCCAGAGCAGAGCACGCCCCAAATCACAGCCCTCACCTTGTGCCCCGTGTTTCCCACTCGGGGCCATGAGGAATGTTGTTCCAGGCTCTGGAAAGAGAGTGTCACAATGCGCAGCGCTGCCGAGACAGCCCATTTTTCAGGGGCTTGGGAACGTGAAGAATTTCAGTGCTCTTTTCTATGGTGCAGTAAATATTGCACTTTAAATCCACCTGACAGCTGCTTGAGTCCTGCTAGGAATCCAAGTTCCAGGTGCTGGGACCTGAGCTAAGCCTGCCCCACTCCTGGAAGTGTTAAAGCCAGGCTGGATGAGGCTTGGAGCAACCTGGGCTAGTGGAAGGTGTCCCTGCTGGTGGCAGGGTGCTGGAACTGGCTGATTCAAGGTCATTTATGCCTGTCTCCTATTTCTAGGAACACACAACCGTCCTTGCGCAAGGAAATGCTGAGCAGAGGACGTGCAGTGACAGACGAGTGGGAAGCAGCTGCGTTATCACCTTCCAGGACAAACGTGTGCTAAAACAGCAGCTAAACCCTGTGGGAATTGCAGCCATCCAGCATCCTCTCCTCAAAGCACGCACCAGACAGCTTCAGATCGAGGGGAGGCTCCTCAAAACACAGAGGAAAGCAAGCCTGGAACTCTTTTTAACACAGCACGCTAAAAATCCTCCAGCTCCCCCTCACCTTCAGGAGGCCAACGAAAGATGCTGGATGAAAGCCTCGAGACAGCCAGGGCTCTCCCTGCGAAAGCAGATTGCTCCAGGGAAATCCCAAATTCCCCAGCCCACGCCAGCTCCCACCGGGCTGAGATACCGAGACAGCCAAGACACGCTGTTCTTGGAAATGAGGATGTACAAAGGCAGAAAAAATTGCTTAACCCCTTATTAATCTGCAGAACCCTCCCGCCCCTTGATGGGGAACAGAGAGGGGCAGAATTTCGGAGCCTAGCTCGGAGCACTCTTGCCTTGAAAACAAGCCAACAGATGGATTTTTTCCTACCCTTCCCTGGGTGATTAACCTGGGCACCACTCCCACGTCTGCAGACGCAGCACACCAAGACTGAAGTGCCCATGAGCTACGTGCACAAGTCCCGTCGTGTCCACCCCGCCCTCCCCAGCCCACCATCTGCACTGGAAAAATTAACAAAGGAGAGTTCTCCTCTCAGGGAAGAGGATTAGCCACCCCACTTTAACTTTTGTGGCAAGCTTATCCAGACATAATCACGGATGCATTTCCACTTTGCGTCTGCAAGCGTAAGGAAAGCATCCCCCAGGATGCCAGGAAAATGGTGGGGTTTTATTCATGTTGCCACGCTAAAGTGAAGGTATCTGGCTCCAAGAGCAAAAAGGAGGAAAACTTGGGACAGGAGAACAGCAGAGAGGTGCCCAAACTTCTTGCTGGACATCCAAGCCATGGCCAGGGGAAAGAAAAGGGATTTATACTTCCAATAATCTCCTCCAGCGGTGTCACCTGCTCGGGATCATCAGCACACGGTTCCCAGCACATCGCAGGGGATAAGCAAAGATCACACAGACCATCCAAACCCCAGAGCCCACTGGGAATGTTAATCCAGCCTCCTGCCGTGCCCCTGAGGAGCCCTGCTAGGGCACTCAGGGCAGCGAACTGAAATCCCCACGCCCGGCAAGGGGCTGGGTTGGGAAACACAAAGTACCCTCAGAAAATCCAGAGTGCCTGGAGTTATTTCAAAATGCTTTCACTGTGGGAGAGGGAAGTGTTCTCCATGTCTTCCTATAATGTCCCTTTTTCCTGTCATTTCTCCTTTCTTCTCCCTGATATTTTTCCATTTCTTACTTCCTCTCTCTTCATTTCCATATCATTCATTACATTCTTAATATTCAGCCCATTTTACATCATTTACCTTTCCCTGCTTCTTTTGGGGGTTGGCTCTGCTAATTGCTGTAACTTTCCAAAACATCACCCGCTTTCCCAAAAGGGAAAATCCAAATTTTGCCATTGTGGTGCCATCTCGTTATTCAAATCTCTTCACAAATTTCAGATTACGGAGCCGATTTATCTTTCAATACCTAAGTTTTTAAACTTTCCCAGAACGTAAAGAGACTCGGAAAGGAGATGACATTTTATTGCTGCCTTGAAGTACCTCTGAGGAAAAACGGGGTGAATTATTCCAGTGAACCACCTTGTCTCACGAAAACATTTGTTTCCAAGCCCTAACAGTTCAAAGGAAAATCACTTTAGACAAAGGACAATTTCTTCATGGACCGGAATGTAAAGTAGACCCAAGCCTGGCAGTTTTGCTGACCCAAAACCCAAGGACTGCAAGCAATTATTGCTCTGAATGAAGAGTCACAGCAGCCAGTGTGACACTGGAAAGAAATCAAAAGCTCACACGCGCTTAGGGTAAGAAATAATATCACATTTTCTCTCCAAAACGTCTCCTGTGGATTCTGTGCCCTAATTTTTAGCTGGTCACAAGCCCCATCCCAAAGGCTGAGATTTTGATTTGAGCAACGCCAATGTAATGTAAAACAACCTGAATATTTCAGATGGATGGGTCTGGCAAGTCCCTTCCTTCCAGATGTCATTTAAATTTTATAGAGAGGCGTAAGAGAAGTGATTTATGCAAGATGGAAGTCCTAGGAGGAGCAGCCTGTCACACACAATCCTCGTACTTTGTCCGCTGCTTCAGTGTAACAGCAAATTGCCCAAATTCCAAGGAAGGAGAGAGCAGGGAACCTCTCAGGAAACCGGCAGAAAAGCAGTTTTCCACTTCTGTGGATGAATGATGGCCACTCCTGCTTGGTGACCTTCACAAAACGAGCTGCCAGTGTCAGCTTTACCCCTGCACGGTCACAGGTCTGAATCAAACCACTGGGAAACGAGCGTCCCCTCGAATGGCAATTCCAGCAAAAGAGACAAACTCCAATGAAACCTTAAGAGGGTGGAGTGATCTTTGATCCCCACAAAGCCCTTTGATCACACCAGCCAGGAGCAGCCAAAACCTGTGGGAGTTTTGGCTGTGCTATGCCCTTTGTTAGCAATTTTTAAAAAATAAATATTCAGTATAACACAGCTTGCTTGATCTCTCCGAAATCTCTGCCTGTAGGAGCCAGGAATATTTGCTGGCAGCTTGAGAACCCTGGCTGTTCAGGGTGCCACACTGAAACTCATCCAAGAGCTGTTAGTTCGGAGGGAATTTATAACAGTGAGCAAAACCACCTTCCTCACCAGGGGAATTATGTCCCTTCAGAAAAAACCTTAGAGCACGACTGCAGAAAGGAATAAGAGGAGGTGCCCCACAATAAATTCTTTAAAAGGGCCTTCTGAAAGCCATTTCAGCATCTGCCACTGAGCAATCCAGAAATAAAGCCATCGTTCCTCGCTGCTCAAACACTGCAGTCCAACAAAATCAGCAGAAACCCCCCCTTCACTCCACTGTTGAGATTTTCTTCTTCTCCCAGCAAAACAATTCCTCCTGCCGGTGTTCGTCCAGGCGAGGTCTCCTCCCTCTGCAGCCGGCTAATGAATCAAAACCGAACCCTGCACTTAACAAAACCCACGTCTGACCCGGCATCAAAGCTGCACCTTGCCCTGCTGTGATCCTCCTGCAGATAAACAACACAAAACAAGTCTCCGGTCTGCAATCCTCTCATCTCATCCTCTCCCCCGGGCAAGTTGAACTCCGGTCCTGCTAAGGACGGGGGCACTGGAAATGCCCTTGTCTAAACATTTGGCTTGTCTCAATTACTCGAGCTCTGTGTGTTCAGCGTTTCAGACACATGAGCAAGTACAGGCATCCTCTCTTTTCCTTCTCCCCTCGCCACTTCGTACCTGCTGAAATTCGAGGCAACCAAAGCTTCCATTCGGAGCGGAGTTAAAGGCGGGGAAAATGCCATGTGTGAAGTGCCTGTTTACACCTCCAGCGACTGAGGGGAACCATTACCATCCATCCAGCTGTCACAGGCCTTTGTATCACCCGCTCAGGCCGCTAGGATTTAATTCTCTTACACGATGATATCCAGCAGTCATTTACTTGTAGGAACTCGCAATTAAGAGCCTCGAATCAGGCGCAGTTGTGCGAGCTGGAACATCCATTACCAGCCTTGTTTGTCGGTGCTGGAACAGGCACCTGGAATTCCGCCTGAGAGTTCTCTCCGGGGAAGCGGCTCGCTCTGCAGCTTCACCCCGAGCCAAGCGGCAATTCCCGGCATTCCGAGGCTGCGTTCTCCTGCATTCACGTGCGGCAGCTATGGTTTGTTACCTCCCTCCAGGGCAGAGCTGGATAGAGCCAACAGAAATTTCACTGTTGCCCAAAGCTGCAAAAAAAGCATTCCAGGGGCTCACCAGATCCGTCGAACCCTGCCAGTCATCCCGCCCCGAGAGGCACACACGCGCTTCCCCCTTCCTGGAAATTCACGCGAACTGGTGTCAAAACCTCATTAGAAACAACTCTTTTTTAATTGCTTCTCATTTCCGTGTTTTCCCTAATTAGAGACGTTTTGGAGCTTGGCGTAGACCAAGGCAGGTAGGAGGGATGCAAATTAGGACAAGGTTTACCCAGAAGGCCAGAAAACCTACTTTAGTCCTCTTAAAAGGAGGAAAAAAAGAGCTGGCTCCAAAGCACCCAGCTGTCCTGACATAGGATTTTTTTTGGAAATCCTCATGAAGAATCCGTGATTTACAGGTTTTTTTACAGTTCTCACAACAGGGCTAAAAACACTCGAAAAACAATGATTAAAAAAAAATTAAAAACACATTTAACAGATTCCTCAAGAAGAAACAAATAAACTAATTACCCTCAACACATGAAAACACTCTTCATGGAAAATACCTTTTCTAAGCAAGCACAACTCACAATGATTCAGATAAATCCAAGTAACGGGAAGGGAATTGTGTTCAATAGATGATCATAGACCCAAGATTTCTTCAGGAATGTTCCTTTTCAAGGCATCTACAGATAAATATTTCCCGGGCTTGACACAGACCTCGCACACAAAATAGAAATGTACAGGTGCTACCTGTCTCCGAAGCTTTTAATTCCTATTTCCCCTCATTTTAGGAGTAAAACATACAAAAAAGAAATGCAATTACTGAATGTTTGCACATATGAATCCGTCAGTCCTTCCTCCCTGTCAGAACTGGATCCTTCCTTCCTGTTGTTTTACCACTCCACCTTTCGGTTTCTTTACGCGTCCGTTTCCTAAAATAAAACTTAAAACTACACATGAAGGACATATTTTTCTTTAAAAAATGCAATTAAGACCTTTCCATCATTATGGCTCCAGGATTTTATAGGCAGGCCCGTTCAAAGCCGTTCGCAATTTGGCTGGGTCTGGACTTGCACGATTTTATTATTTTTGGTACCCGATTGGCTGCTCGCCCAACTCGCAGTTTGAGGAAAGCCACGTCCCTCCCTCCTTTCCCTGAAAAACGAGCTCACAGAGATCCCACTGATACCCCACTCATCAGCTCTGTAAAACTCCTCGAGGTTAATCATACACAGAGCACAGAACACACGTGCACTTCCTGAGCTGGAGCAAGGGAGGGAAGAGCAGGCACTGTTTAGTGCTTCCTACTGCAAGAAGCATTTTTTAGAGGACTGAGCATTCCCTTCGGCAGAACGGCTTTGAAAGGAAAAGGAAAAGGAATTTCGCAGCGTTTTATGGCAAATTATAAAAATTCCAGCACTTCCCCTAAGAGCACGTGCCGTACCCACTGATCACAGAGGCTGTGCCGCCTTATCTGATGAAGCCCAAAGGCCAAAATATTTCTCTTCAGCTGCACCTAAACCACGGGCAACCAAAAGCAATTCCTCGGAGCACTTACCCGCAGGGCAGTGCAGGGCCAGGCTTCCAGTCCTGGGTTCCTTAAAGAAGACTTAAAAATGCATTTCAAAACCAAAACTGACTTATTGACAACATAAAAGCTGAAATATTTTCGCTGCTTGAAATTTACCTTTATTTAAATGGTACAATATTTCACTTGCTTCCTCAAAAAGGGACACAGGGCAAGACTGGGGTTTTTTTTAAGCCCTCCTAAACTGCAAGAGAAAGATGACATTTTCAAAAATCAACATTTTCCCAAACCAGCTGAGCTCAGTCGAGCTCCTGAGCCCGAATTTATGGATTAAAGTGTTCAGTGTTACTCTCCAAAAACCCTGTGTTCAGCTGACCATTCACAAGTCTTGCGGAGCCACCGTGCAGCTAAAACAGCACAGGAAAGAATCAAACCACAGTAGGATCCCTAAATCCACAGCCTAACTTTAGGTTCCTGATTTTGAAAGAGCCACACAAGTCACCTGTCCACAGACAAAGATTTGGGAGAGGATGGAGAGACAGCAGGGAAAATAATTTTTAAAAAATCATTTTGATGGAAAATAATAATTAAAAAATACTTCCTTGGGGATTTCTTTCTTTTAAGGACAAGCTACTATCCACTTTCCTCTTCAGCCAGGCAAAGGGTCACACTGAGAGCATCTGCAGCCAGAAATGTCTAACACAACCCCAGCTTTCCAATTCCAAACAAACACCTGAACTAAACAGCACGCAAATTTTCGCACTGGCCACCAAGAAGTACTTTAAAGCAGACACTTGTCTTTCCCTCCTCGGTTAATTCTCCCCGTCTGGAAAAGCTCCGTTGATTAGACCGGCCTTTCAACGCCTCGCCACGTCAATAACTGAGTTGCTAAGGGTGAAATTAGAAGTTGCGGGTGAATTAATCCCACCGTGGCCCCTGTCATGAACTCTCCCCAGAGCAGTCCTCCTCCATGCCCTGATTCCCGGCCACAGCGCTGCCATTCACGGGACTCTGTGCTGAGCAGATTTAACCTGCTCAGTCAGCAGAGATTGATTCACTTTTCCCTGATTCAGGTTTCTGTCTCTTCTGGGGGAGGCAGGGGGGAATATGAGCACCCCTTTCTGCAGCAGCACACGGGTGCCTACGATTCAGAGCGGAATGAAACAACACCCTCACATTACCAGTGATAAACTTGCATTTCCTGGACTTTAAATTAGATAACGTTGCTTAGGGTATTATATCAACGTACAGAAGTGCTTATCTTTCAGATTAGAACACAAACCTGCAGCCAAAGCGAGGAGCGAGGCCTCCTGCAAACCCTGCACCACATCAATCAGTCAACCACAAACTGATTGCCGGTGCTTCTTCCTCCGCGATTTCCACGAGTGGAAAAGGAAACGGCCGAATGCACGTGGCGGCAGAATCTCAGGGAGGATTGAGCGTATCAGATAAACCAGGATTTGCTGACTAAGAGGAATGCAGCGAGGCATTAGCAGAAAGTTGTTATTAATTCAAGCTACCAAGGCTTTACCAGATAATAAGTTTAAAAGCTTGTGGTTTAAAATTCTACCATTAAAGCACAAGACGGAGAAGAAATTGCTTCAGTGGATTTAGACACCGAGGATTCTTGTTTTTTAACTTCCTACAGAGTGTTTTCTACCCTCGCCATCCTATCCCATTTCTCACACATTACAGCCCTGCTACGGCGTTTGTTTAATGAAGTTTACACAACATTAGAGGTACTTGATTTAGCTGCCACAGCCACCATCTGTAATTAATCCTCCCAGGAGCCAGGACGCTGCACAGCTTGTTCCCGCGAGCCCGGCTGCTAATGTGGAACAAGCTTATGACCTCCATAATTCTGGTTTCCCATCAGTTTTATGCCATCGTAACTCCTCGGCGTTCATTTGGGCACTCACCCCAGCCGGGGGAGAACAAGACCCACGGGGAGAGGGTGTAAATCAGCTGGATGTTCCCAGCAGGTGGGAAAGACTCCTTTCCCTCCTTCCTTCCCCTTTTCCCAGAGCGAGGAATAAAGCAGCACACAATGATTTGGCCATTTCTGTTAATCAGCAAAATTTACACAGCCTTTAATTCTGGGACAGGAGTGGGGTTAACCTTCCACTCCGTTACACACAGGAGTATCCGTGGAGCAAGACAAAATTCCCTCAGCCTCCCCTTTGGTGTGGCATGAAAAGGCAGGTGAGATGAGCACCACAACTTTGCCAGGGCCACTGCATTTCCACAGATTCCACCCCAAAACGGAGCCCGCCCGGTTTGTAACACAAGGGGACCTGAGCTGGTCGACTCTGCTGAATAAATGAATTCCTGACTCTGGTCCAAGAGCTGCGATTTAACCAAAGTGTAACTTTCAGCCAGCCGTGATTTAAAGATTTCTAGTGATACAGAATAATTCATCGCACACTTCAGGAAACTGTTGCAATGATTTCCAATCTGCACAGTGAAAGTCTACGCAGTTCCTAAGCTGAATTTATCTAGCTTTCATTTTCTGCCTGCTCCATTTTCTTACGGGTAGGAGAGGTTTATTCATAATAATTTCTGTTCCCTCTGTAGCATTCTACAAATTACCCCTCAACTTTCCCTTTGAGAACCAAGGCAGGCAGAGCTCAGGTCCTTTGTAAGGAGGAATCACGGCTCTCTTTGGGATCCCCTCCATCCTTGTGCATCCTGCCCGTACCTCACCACAAATGAACAGTGAAAAATCAGATTAATGTTCCTCCGGCTGGGACAGCGATGCCAAATACCCACGGAATGTAACACTGCTCCTCCTGAACCGTAAACCCCTAATGCTCACAGAGGAATTACAGCTCGCCTTAACACTCGAGCCTTAACACACCAGGAGCCCCCAAAAGGTTTTAAGGAATCACAGAGCCATGGAATCCTTCAGGGTGGGAAAGTCCTTCAAGATCACGGAGTCCAAACGTTAACCCAGCGCTGCCGAGGCCACCACTAAACCATGTCCCCAGCTGCCACATCCACACGGTTTTACATCCCTCCAGGAATGGGGACTCTACCGCTGCGCTGGGCAGGCTGTTTCCATGGCTGGCCACCGTTTCAGTGCAGAAATTTTCCCTAAATTTCAATGCAAACATCCCCTGGTACAACTTGAGGCCGTTTACCCTTGGCCTGTCACTTGTTACCTGGGAGAAGGGACTGATCCCCACGTCACTCTGACCTCCTATCAGGGAATTGTAGGGACCAATAACGTCCTCCCTAAGCCTCCTTTTTTTCCAGGCTGAGCCTTTTTTTTTTCCCCCTTCAGAAGGCCTGGAGACCCCCCTCTAATTAATCTCAGCCCGCAGCCACTTCTTTGGGAACAGAAACAAAAACCACAACTGGCCGTGGCCTCTGGGGCGAGATAAGAAGCAATGAACGCTTTTGTGGTAGGTTCCCCAGCTCAGCTGCTATGCGTGCCCAAAGGACTCATGTGCAAACACGTTTAGAGACTCCACGCCGTAAATCACTGCTTTCCAAAGCAAATCCAGCTTTGCGTCTCCAGCGCACAAATCTGGCTGAGACAGACAACGAGGAACAAGCCCCGAGCTTCTGAACCTCCCCAGAGAGGGTTCACTTAAACAAACGAGATTTCCTCTCCTAGGGGCTGGGACGTGTCCTGCTCCGAGGAAATGAACACAGGTGTCAGCGACAGATCCATGACACAGCGGAAGGGGTTTTGCTCTCTCAAATACCTTCATCTACAACCCCTGCAAAGGTGGCAAGTTTATCAGAGCTGGCCTAAATCCTGAATCGAAAATTTCAAAAAAACCCAGATTTTGAAAATAAACAAATCCCTTGATGCACAGGCTCTTCTGTTTGATAAATTCTGCAGGACTTTTCTGTAAGTTTCTTTTTTTTAAATGCTACTCCAAGAACTACCCAAAATACGGGTTTACCAACAACCACTCTTCAGACTTGGTGTGCACGAAATAAACAGCAAAACACCTGGCAGAAAACGAACCTCCAGCAAACCCGAGGGCACAGAAATGCAATCAACCACTGTTTAGATCGGTTTCTAAGTTGTTTTTTTTTTTAAAGGGTACACACACCTTCCCCAAAGACTTGTCAGAGGAGGAGCAAACCTGCTTTTCCCCCTTCAAAGGGTCAGGGTTGGTGCTCTTTGCTGATCTTCCCCTACAGGACTTAAACTCTGGCCTCCACTGAGTGTGTAAAGTCCACAGGAAAGGCTTTCTGTTTCCCTAGGTCTGTAAAAAATCGGATGAAATTGGGAACAGGCTCCTGTAAGCACAGCTATTTAAAAGTACAATGCAAAAAAAAAAAAAAAAAAAGGCAAGATGCCTGCAGGAACTTTTATTTATTCATATGCATGCTCACATTAAAATGCCAGGGAAAACACGAGGAGAAAGAGAATGGGAGAAGGAACTTCCCTATAGAATAAAACCCTGGACACTGATAAAATTTACTTTGTGTGTAAAGGATAACAAAAGACTCCTTCACACCAGTCCCACTGCACTGCTTTCATTTCGAGGTCCCCGTATGGACAACGTGGTCAATAAAGGAGCAATTGGAACACAAGGAGGCCAAAAGCTCATCAGAAAATCCTCTGGAAGCCTCTATAAAACGGTGATTAAGAGAAAAGGGAAAATGAGGGCAGGCAAGAGAGCAACGCAGTTTTCTTTGGATGCCTAAAATACCGTTTCCCAATTCCTTCAGACATGTAGGGATCATCACCTTCCTAGCGAGCAAACTGACTGTGCCAAGAGAAAAAAAAAAAACAAACCAGAGCCGGGGACCTCATTTGACTTCTCAGCAGTCCCAGCAACTGCCTTGCCAGGAAACAGAGACACAAACACAAAGCACAGCCGGGAGCTGCTCCCAGGGAAGCCAGAGGCGAAGCACGGATGGATTTCCAACACTCCAAGTGCCTGGGAAGGCAAGGATAATCGTGTTTGATTGGAGCAAGAGTAACCCACTGAAACTGCTGCAGGAACACGCACGAAGCACAAAACACAGCCCTCACGAGAGCATCACCAGGACACGGACTGCACCCACGCCGAGGACACCGGAATGGGTGAAGGAAAGACTTTGCCAGCTCCCCAGCACCTCTGGTATTCCAGCCTGGACTGCGGCCTCTGGATGCCTGAGCGTGCTGCCCCTCACAAAAGTGGTTTATAAGCACAAGGATAACGCAGGGAACTGCATTCCCAGCCGGGGCAGCTGAGGATTTAGGGAGTCCAAAGGCAGCCAAGTGAAGGGAATCTCCATCCCACCTTTAACACATTCCCCAGAGCCAGCTTCCTCTGCAAGCTTCCAGATCCAATGCCAAATCATTTCTTTACGTGTGTGGGCGGCAGCTTGGCTCGCAAGAGCCAAAACTTCGCGTGTAGGGCCGAGATGAGGTACGGAAAAGAGACGGGGCAGCGGCTGGGCTTGCTGGGAAGGCTTCCTGCAAATCTCTCGCAAGGGAAGCGAGAAGGCAAATCCAGGCTCTGTCTGGAAAACACCAACTGGCAAGGCGGATGCCAGCCTGCAGCCCCGCTCATTAAATGAGCTCAGTGACTGCCAGGCTGACTGCCAGCGCCACGGTCAAGTGCTCAGCTGGGAAAATGCCCGGCTCCGGCGACATCAAAGCAGCTCCGGCACCTACAGCGGCTCAGGGCTCGGGAGGGCAGGAATGCGGGCTCCCCAAATAGAAATGTGCTGATCGTGTTTCCATAACCTCCAGCTTCTCTGCACGGCTGCGAGCTGGCACGGCTGCAAACCCCACCTAAATCACTCCGGCACCGCTTCCCGGAGACTGAAAGATTGAGCACGGGAACGGCTCTCCCTGCCAGCTCGGGCGGATATTTCTCATTTTTCTGGCCTGCCCAACGCTCCTCACACAACCCCACGCTGTCACTCCGCGCAGATGCTGCTGTCAACACCATCTTGGGGAGGTTTCCAAATATGAATCCCAACAAATCACGGCTTCCTTGCTCCCACATCATCACAGCCAAGGGTCTGGGTGCGAGCTGAACCGTGGCTCTGCTGGTTCAGCTGGCAGCGCTGGCTGATGTGGTTTCCACCACGGAAAAGCACAGCAGGGACACGTGTGGCACTCCCAGTGATATTAAACATCTAAAGCCTTTAAAACATTAGCGCAGCCGTCTAAAGGGGGGAAAAGGCTCAATTACCAAGGTTATTTTTTCAGAGGTTGCTGTGTGAGAGAGGTGATGGATTTAACCAGATGCTCGCATCATTTCTACTGCAGTGCGTGATAAAATAGCGTCTATAAATACACTGAAAACCCAATGAATTGCAGAAGCATGAAATGCTTCAGTAAGGTTAGAAACACTCCGGCACCGTACGGGACGCACTGAAAATATTAAGCGTGGAGACCTCACTGCACCTCTCAGGCAGCTGATTTCAACAAGGAGGTTACCGAGCAAAGCTGCCAGATGAGGAATTACCATCTCCTCAGCCCGAACATGTGGATTTAGCAGCTATTTCCAGAGGCATCTGTATAAACAGGTTGCTGAGGAAAAGATTTGACCTTGAAGATCAGATCAGGTAAGCAGCAGAACGAAACGCCTGTTCCCGTGCTAGACTGAAGGAGGGAAATGATCACATGTGAACCAACCGCTGCTTCCCTGGGCTAGACTTCAACCCTGCATTTTCTTAACGAAGCCACGGGCTCAAAAGCATCAAGCGCTGCTTGCTGATACGCAGTGAAAGCCCAGCAAAAAATATTTTGCTTAGAGAGCGTCATTCCCAGTTTATTTTTGATATCAATACTCCCTATTTTAATGAGGGAAATCAGCATCACCATAACAATTCAAAAAACAGTGACGAGAGGGCTTTTCATGTCACAAATCGGCGTTTCTGGGAGCCTGGTGTCCACAGGCGGCTCCTGCCAGACAGAAATGCCATCCAAGGGGACAACTGGACAACACGCAGGACGCTGATCACGGCAGGAAAAGCAGCTGAACTGCACAGCTCCCTCCTGGGCTGCAAAATATCGCGGATGATGCCTTTTCCGAGGGATTTCAAGAGGTTTGCCTCTGATCTCACCGATACTTCTCTGCCCGAAGCAAGAAGGAGAACTGACAGCGTTACATCGTGCGAGCTTAAATCTTCCCCCACTAAATGAGGCCAGAGGAGAAGGAAGGATCTGTGGTAACTCCAGCGCACTCCTCTCCAAAGAGTGAAGCTTTTCCACTCGTCTAAAGGCAGGAAATCCTTCTGAAACCCCCTGGAAAGGATCCTGTGACTGGAGAAACTCCACGGTGCACAGCGGGATGCACACAGGGTTGTTAAAGCCACGTCACCTTCCAAAAGAAACAGCGGGAGCAGCGTTGAAATAATTAAGTCTGCTCAGAAGAATCAAAGTATTTAAGGGACCAGATAGGAAAAAAACCCTAAACATTACAATATGAAAAAATATTTTAAAAAAAAATACTGCAAAACACTGCCCTGCAGGCTTCTGGAGTTGCAGGATGCAATGCTCTTAGGTAACCTAAATTCTGGGACAAATTCTCCTCAATTTTTAATCGACTCTACCTCAATCGGTTCCATTTTATCAAATACAAAGTCTCTCCAAATGTCTTTGGAAGCAGCACATTCGACTTTGCTTTGTCCTAGGGATTTCATTAAAGTTTAAACAGGTTTTCATTAAGTTTATTGTTTCATTGCGGGAATCTTTGTTTTAAATAAAACATGGAAAAGAGGCCTAAGAATTACTCTTTGTGTCACTCAGTGGAAGCCCATAATTCATTTTTGGTTTGGGAGATTTCCATTTAACAGCAGACTGAGGCACTTTTAGGGTTTTCTTTCCGTAACCACAATGAGCTCACAGTTTCGCTGGCAAATTGACACAGAAAGGAGCAGCTGAAATTTTTAAGAGCCTCCAATTTAAAACCAAACTCAGCTTTTCAAAATGAAACACTTTTTAAATCACGATTTTTCAAACAACAACAACAAAAAATCCGCCGGAATAAAAGCGTAGCAAGTTACTTTTACTCTGCAATACCGAGAATTCCTTAGGCGCTCGAGAAAATTGGGTTTCTTGCATGTGTAGAAGGAACTATAAAATTGCAAAAAAAAATGTGGGAAAGAAATTGCGAACAAGTTTGCTCATGTTTTCCCCCGAAACCATGAGCAAACTCGATTTACCGCATCCACTAACTCAGAACTGGCTCTTGGCGTGTCAGTAATGACAACTGTGCCTCCATCAGCCCCAGCTTTTCATAATTAAACGTAATTAAACAAACAACCCTGTGTCTCCTCTGAAAATATAAATAACCATGAACCACAACACCTGATGTACGGCGGAATAGTCTCGAGCTCGAGCACCCAAAAGGAATCAATCCCACGTGACTGTGACCAAATCTATCCATGCAGGACAACAGGTGAATTCCCAGGAAATCAAGAGGTTAAGATTTTCAGGGAGCCTACGTTCGGGTTTGATCACCAAAGGGTTCAAAAGTTTCTTACCTTTGCCATCTCACCGCAGCTCCTGTTGATGTCCCCAAAAATTTATTATACTTAAATTAAAATTTCCCGCTTTTCACCCTGCAAGAAGTTTCATTTTGATTTCCACAAAACACACGCAAAGCAGGTTAAGAAACTAATTTTCTTTTTTTTTTTTTTTGAGTAATGAAACATCTGGCTTAAAATTATTCAAATTAATCCGGGAAGAAGTCATGTTCAGGATTTATCTTTTGCGGGGAGGAGGGAGAGGATTTTTTTTTTTTTTTTTTCCCTGGCTGATCCTCAGAAACACAGAGCCTGGGACTCTCCTTTAGCTGCAGCACGGCAGCTGGTGATATAAAGATCCTTCGGAAGCTGAGCTCCCGGGGTTAGTTAGAGGATTCATTACGGAATGATCCCGGGGTAGATATAACGATTACAAAATCGAGTGGTTTATCCTAACGGGTCTCCTTAATCCACGGCTCAGCAGTAAACCACAGCACGGGGAGAATGACAGCAGCCTTCCCGGGGCTGCCTGCATTCCCACTGGAAAATATTCCACATGCACGGCAGCAACACCGGCATCCCGGCACCATAAACTTCACCACGCAGCTCCCGGCAGCGCCTCCCGGGGCCGACAGATCCGAGCGGTGACATCAAATCAATGCACCCATCTGGGAAGAGCTGCAGATCCGGGAGTTTTTGTCTTCCTGAAAGCGCCAAGGGATAGCTGGGGTGAATCCAGCGGTTAAAACAGCAGCAACTGGAGAGTTAATGCTGGCTGAAAAGGCCCGGGGATGATTTATCCTGGACAACACTGAATCCATTAATTTAACTGTAATGGCGTTTTTGATGGGGATTACTCATGGGGAAAAAAAAAAAAGGAAAAAGAACCACAATGAAATTACCCTGCAGATAAGAAATTCCACATGGGACCCCTGCCCAGACACAGCAGTCCGGTTTTTCCTAAGGTTTACGACGGAGTCAGACACTAAAAATCTATTTCAAATTATTGAGAAGACATCCAGTTCCTTTGAACTTCTTCACTCTAAATGTTCTGAGGGTGAAGAACAAGGTCTCAAACACACCCTGTGCCAGCACCGGTACAGAGCAAAGTGTTCAATTTGCCAACGAAGCGGGGATCCAGTTTCCTCAGTTCTCTTAGAAAATCCTTAAGTTATTTGCTATATTAAGTTATTTTTATTCTGTAAAGTTCTGACGTTTCTCTTATCAATTAATTAGACACCGCAACCCCTCCCCTAAAGAGGAAACGCAAACGGGAATCCTGACCAAGGTTTTGAAAGGGCTGAGGAGAGGGAAGGAATGAGGAAGCAACCTAGGAAAGGAAAAAGGCATTTTGCATGGTGAGGATTTTAAAAAGAAAAAGAAACGGTAAATTTTAAGGTGTGAATTCCTAAAAAGAGCTCTTCAACGGGATCTTGGAAGACGGAAGGCACAACGGCTTGGAAAATTCCTAAACGCTGGGTGATTGTTAGATTCCTGTCCGGGAGAAAGGCGGAATCTCCTGCCAAGGCTCTGGCACGCAGCTCCTATAACCGTGTTATTAAATGTTAATCATCTACTTAACTCAGCGCTCCTGGAAGCTCATCGGGACGGAAAACGTGGAACAGGGCAGCTCTTGTAAAGACCCTGATCTCCAAATAAAGCCGATGCCAGATGACCTCCCACAACACAGCCAAGATTAGAGCGGGAGTCTTTCGCCAGCAGGATGGAGAAGAAAGGCCTCTGGAGCAGAACGCCACAGCCAGCAGGCACTCACAGCTCCAAGGAAAAGTCCTTATGGACAGCCCAGAGTCTCAGATTAAAGCTGCACACACTTGATTCAAAAAATCACTTTCATTCTTGATCCTCCGTTCATCCCTCAGCTTTCTGAAACCCACAAGCTGATGAGGTTTGCTCCACGAGAGGCATCTCATTACTACAATAATTAATATTAACCGCAAAACGTTCATGTACATCAAGAGGATGTAGCCCCAGGCTAAGTGGTGGCGTTTAAATCACATTATTTAAAAACAAAAAAATATCTTGACCGTTGTAAGAGTTAACAAGCAAACCTTTCAGCTGAAATGTTCAATTCTGATCTCATTTTTCAGTAGTAACTTTTTGTCCTTTTACTGAAATGAAAACGAAGCTCATTTTCCATTGCTAATTTGAAATATTCCCAAACCAGGAGTGCTCTGCACTTGCTAACGTTTATTTTAAAAGTCACTAAATTCATTCGGAGCAGAAGCTATCTGGAATGGGAGATTTATCATTCGGGGGGAAAAAAAACCTCGGCATTTTTTATTACCTTTCCACTGTCATTTTTGTCCAGAACAAACTACTGATGGAAACAGAAACCTGATTTAAAAAGCATAAAAACAGGCTTTCTTTAAACTCCTGATGAGGAAACGTACACAGATGTTTCAAAATGAAGCAGGGAAGAAGAATTTTTGGTGGGAGCAGGAGTACCATACCATTGACTGTGAATTTAGTCAGGGCTTTTTATTCTGTTCACAATTTTCAACCCAGCTCAAAGATTAAAAATATTTCCTCCAAAAATTCGCCGTTAATGCTTTATAGTGGTAAAAAAAGTATCCCATTTGTGTCTCGGGAAACTTCCAAAAGAGTCTGTCAGCACAAAAATCCATCCTTTTCGGATCTGGCAGCTCCCTCACAGGAGAAGCCAGAGGGAGGAACACCAGGCGCCTCCGCACAGCCGGGAATCACACAGGGAGAGGTGTTTTCCCTCCGAGGAAAGCCACGAACACAGGCTGACCCCGGGCACGCAGGGAGCCGAGCCAGTCAAGCAGGAGGCAGAACTTTTGCAGCGTTAACGTTTCCAGCAACCCCGCGGTGCCCGCGTCGCTGCACTCAAATGTTTGATTCACGCACCGAGGGTTTCCCGAGCGGCTTCGGAGACTCCTGCAGCAAACGGCATTCCTACAGAAACCCAGGAGCAGCTCACCCACGGCCACTTCCACACGGAATCACTTGGAAGGCACCTTAAAGCTCATCCAGTTCCACTCCTGCCATGGGAAGGGACACCTTCCACTGGCCCAGGCTGCTCCAAACCCCGTCCAACCTGGCCTTGGACACTGCCAGGCATCCAGGGGCAGCCACAGCTTCCCAGTTCTCCCAGCCTTTCCTCATAGGAAAGCTGCTCCATCCCTCTGATCATCTTGGCCTCGTCTGCACCAAACGTGGAGAAAAATCCTGACTAACTGGAGACACTGGAAGGAAACAGTGTTCCCAACCATCCTTTAAGCACAATAAAAATTGCTACAGGTTTGTTTGGGAGGGTGTCAAAACCCTCTGCAGTGCATCATTAAGAGGAACAAACATCTAGCCTGCCTGAACCCCCTCCCAAGCCACCCACCAAAAAACTGTTGCCTCCAGCAATTTCCCTACACGCTTTTCTTGGAGTGGAAAAGCTTCCTGGGCTTTGAGTCCAGCTTGGAAAGCCAAAGGAGACACCTGCCACCAGTTGTTTCCGCAGTGCCTCACGTGCAGAGCTCCAGGAGAAACAAAACCCCCGACAGCTGCTGCCTCCCAGCCTCGGCTAACAAATCCCTGAGCCAGCCTGCTGTGGGACTGGAATCGGGTCCAGGAGCATTCCAGAGACACAAAGCAGCTCAGCCATCTCCTCTTAGCCCGGAGTACCAGAGCGAGGCAGACAAGTGTTACCGAAAAAAACGCGGCTCATGAATTCTTAAAAACTGTGATTCTTGTACCGAGTCATTCGTGGATTACATTTCTGGAGACACCAGCAAAGAAAATATCCTGGGTTTATGAAGACGAGCCAGGGTACACAGGACTCGCCGTGTTCAGCTGAGGGGAAAGAGTGTTAAGCTGTTGTCATTAATAACTCATTAATAACTCATTAATTCAGGGAAAGAAACACAGAACATATGCACTGGCACTGCACTGACATTTTACAAAGCATCACCTCCACCCTGCCCAGGGCTGCACATCTGTGGTTTCCACGACCCTGGAAATGCCCCACATCTTTTGTCACAAAGGTGACAAAAAGCAGGAACTGCAGCCAAGTTCAACAGCACCTCCTCAAACCTTTCCCCAGCACAACACGTTCAAGCTCACACCTACCTCAAATAAGAAGCCGTGGTAGACACAGGCACCTGAGGGACCAAAACAAAAATAAATTGCGTTAGAAGTGAGTAACAGCAGCAGCAACAGATTCTCCAGTGAACCTGCCCTCTCTGGCCAGCCACAAAAAAACGCAGTTTTGGGGCAGCTGGGCAACCTCTGGGTAAGCACCAGGACCTCTGGGCCAGTCGGACTCAAAAAAGGCAGAGATAAAAGGGGAGACCTGCCAAAAACCAGTGAGAAGAGCCAGTGTGAATTCCCACTCCTAAATCACTCCTGCGTGGACAACAGGACGGGCTCACGGGGCTCCTTCTGCTTCAGCTTTCCTGGTCCTCACCAGCGGCACTGCTGGCTGAGAAAAAGGTTCTCCAAGCACACACTTTGCATATTCTACCCCAACAATCAAATAAAAGCTTAGGGGATAAAACCACAAATGAGCTGAACGACAGCTCTTCCATCGATTTTCTGGGAAACGGTCCTCCTTGAGAAACTACACGTTATCTGCCTCCCGAAAGCGTGACGAGAATGTGCAATCACAAACAACCCAAGGAACTCCAAGATGAAAAGGAACGAGACCACGGGAAAGGCTGCCTCAGGGGGCCACCCGGAAAAGTCAGAATTTCCTTGTCAAAGAGCGGAGTTTCCCGAGAAATGCAGATTAGACAAATCTGTACAGAAAACCTGGGAGCTACGCTGCTTGGAATCAAAAGCTCCTCCTTTGAGCTCGCCTTCAGCTCAGCTGCAAGAGGCTGTGCAGGCACCGTCGGGAATTACTTTCCCTTGCCAAGAAGACGAGCCACAGGAGCCCAGTCACACTTCTCTTGAATTCAGCAAATAGCTGTTCTTTTGGCAAGAGGATATCATTTCAAGGTTCATCATCCAGCTGCACCTCAAAATTCAGTGCAAAACGCAAGGTCACACATTGTTGGGAGGCATGGAGGGGGAAAAAAATCCTCACAAAAACTTAATATCAGCTGGTTAAGACCAGCACAACCCATCTGTTTCACCCCTCCAGGGCTGGCTGCCTTTTCTTTTTAGCTCACTGACAGCTATAGTTCCTTAAAATACCACTGTGCTCATCCCTCTGGGGCCAGAGCAGGGAATGGGGACCATGTAGGACAGGAAAGCAAATTCACAAAGTCTGATCCTTCTTCCCTGAAGAGGGCAAAGGTTCTATGTTTCAATATCTCCCTCCTTTACAGGTTACCAAGGGCGACACTGAGATACAACCCAACTTCGCAGGACTCGGAAAATCTTTAGTTACAAATACATTTTACTTTTATTCCCGAATTATGAGCCAGCCAAAGACACTACACACACAAACATTAATTAATTAAGGTTGCTGGGCAACAGTGCCCTGATTTTCCACGCAAGTCCCAGGGGCAATCAACACCTGTTGCAAAGCACACCTGAAAAGCGTTCTGCAAATTATGATTTTGCCTTTCATGTACTGGAGCACCGCAGGAAGAAACCCCCCCAAACTTTTTGCTGTGGTGTTTTTCTGAGGGGGATATCTTGGATGTGGGTGGTTGGCAGTTTTGCAGTTTGAGAGGGGGTTTTTTTAATGTAAAAATGAAGTCTCTCAGAGCTCCTCAGCTGGCACACACACATCGCTGTTTTTCACTGAGATAACCGTGCCAAACGGGAATCACTGTGGGAGCAGGATTTGGGGAGCGTGTCGCTTTATAAAACCAACAACCTGCAGCTAAAGGACAAGCTGGAAAACAGCCTGAGAGCGCTCCCGAACTCCAAATATCGGCAGCGTGGCTGCCTGGCAGCATCGCACAACCTTTGCGCTGGCCACAAGTCCGTCCAGCACACCGAGAGACAAAACCCAGCGCCTGGTATCCCCCTCACAGCGATATCCCCACACGGCAACTCGAACCCAGCCGCCTCCTCCTAACACCAGGATGGCTGCTGCCTGCTCCCCTCACGCTTCCCAGGCACTGCCCGGCACTCCCGAGCGGAATTCCAGCAACACCGGCGGGCTGTGTGAGGGCTGCGGCTCGGCCCCTCAGCGCGGGGTGTTTGTGAGGGGTCGCACACAGGCCGCTCTGGGGCAGCACCCCTCACCTGGGCAGGGTGAAGCGACACATCCTGAGGGGCAGCCCCGCCATGCCCGCAGCGGGACACGCGTTCCTCCATCGCCGGCGCTCCTGCCGCTCCCGGCGGGGAAGAGCCGGGCACGGCTTCGCCCCGGGTCCCCCCTCACCTCGCCGGTGGAGGAGCCGCCAAAATGGCGGGGGGCGGAGGCGGACCCCCGCCCGGGCCGGGCAGCGCCGGGCGGGAAGGCACAGCCGTGCCGGGCTCCGGGGAAAGGGGCGCTCGGAGCCGGCTTTTCCCTCACGGATCCGCGGGACGGCGACTCACCTGAGGCGGCAGCGGCCGGCGCGGCGCGGAGCAGCAGCGGCAGCAGCAGCAGGGTGGGTGTGGCGGCGGTGGGGGTCGGAGCGCCCNCTCCTCCTCCTCCTCCTCCCTTCTTCTCCTTCTCCTCCCCGGCACCTTGCGCCGCGGGGATCCTGCCTTCTCCTGCTGCTCCTCCCTGGGCATGGAGCGGCCCCCGCTGATCCCGCAGCCCGTCCCTGTGCGTGTTTGTGTTGGAGCTGACCCCGGTGGCTTTATCCATGCCGGTGGCTGGAAGGGAGAGGTCACCCTCTCCCCGGGCTTGGAAGCGTTTAATTCGTTGTGGTTTGGGTGTCAATTCGGGTTGTAAGAAGAAGTGTATCAAAGTGCCAAAGCATCTGTTCCCATTTCCATTTCTTCCCGCCATGGCTGCTGCTTTACTCTCCCTTTCTGCAGCAAATCCATGTAAAGAGTTAAAGACCCAAACGTTCGCAATCATAAATAAAGCACTCAGACTAAAAAAAGAACAACCCAAGCCAAACTGCTCCCCTCGCAGAGTTTTCTTATTTTAAGCACTTCCACACACACACAGAACTATGTCCACTCGAGAAAAGCTTCCCATCTCACCCCTCCAGCACCGCGCACTCAACACAAGATCTCAGAGCCAACACTTCCAAATGAAAATTTGGCTCCTTTAAGGCACAGGATAAAGAAAAACACAGCCCCAAGTTTGAAGTTACAGCCATTAAACTGCTACGAGCCAAAGCCTCAAATTAAAACGAACTAGGAAAGCGAGTTTATTTTTACAAGTCTGTGAATGAAATGTTTTTTTCCCTGCTAATTTCAGCGTTCCCGGTTCAGAGCAGTATCCAGTTCCCACACAGCAGTTGGTTGCACAGGGCTGGGTTGCTGCTGCCTTCATCTCCTGCTCGCCTGATTAAATGCAACGCTGGCAGCTCAATTTGATAACAACTCCTCGTGGTAATTCCATCTGCTCGGTTTTGATTCGCTTCCTAATGAACACTACCCTCTTGAACTCCCAACTTAAAGGTCAGATTTATTTTTTATTTTTTTTTCCCCTCCCCAGGACTGCATGCTTTTAATCAGCGTGCCGGAATTCCAGCAACAAACGTGCGAAGGAAAATGTACGGCGTGGCACCGCTCCAGGATCCAAACAGCGATTTGCATGATGAGGTGCTCTGTGCTCTGCCCAGTTAATACTCATTAGCTATTAGCAGAGACTCGTTTTTTATAAAAACAGGAGCGGGGAGACACAACAACTACACAACAGCACTGAGCAAAGAAATATTTCACGTCCCTTTCAAATATGGTAAAAATGATGAATACAGAGGCCAAAATTCCCTTTCTAATTCCTCAGGTGAAACTATGAACAACTTGAAAATTACAAATTACACATGTGTAATGTCCATCTTTAAATCATTTCTGTCGTTCATCTTTCTGCTGCAGTTCTTTAGGTTTTTACAACTTGTTTCCCCAGCCCAGCTACAGCCTCCTCTTCCTCCCTATTCCTCCTCCCTTCCTTCCCGCTGTTCTGAAAACACCACCCCAAAGACATTGTTAAAAGAACTCAAAATCCATAATTTACATCATTTTGCAGATTTAGCCATGAAGGAAGAGCTCTTTCCTCTAGAAAACGCTCATTCCGAGCATCTCTCAAGTTTTGGTGCAAAAGACTTTGAATTTTCAGAAATTCAAAGTTTGGTAAAGTTTCGTCCTTCACATCCTGTTTAACACAAAAGCTGGGTTTCTGTTTCGAGTCTGTTTACAGGTTAGCAGCAGTAAAATCACAAAATAAGCTTTGGATTCTCTCTAGAGGAATACGAGATTGTTCTAAGGCTGAAAGCTTGAAGGGTGCAGCTCGCAATGACCCAGCTGTCAGCTGCTGCCACGGATCTTAGCAATACCGGCACAAAAAGCCACTGGGGTTGTAAAAATAAACCATTTTCAGCCTCCCTTTCATCAAACCTCTAGGCAGAGGTCAGTTTTCTGCACGTTGGGTGTGAAGGATCCATTTCTCCCCGGCTGAAGAGATTGGAGCCAGACATAAGTTGTGTTCCTGGAAGGATCCACCTCTAGACTTTTATGTGAATTGCACACTTGTTAAATATTTTTCCAGCTTTTAAATGGGGTTTTTACCATTTCTTTTTATAATAAGCATTTTTAAAATCCACGAGGTTAGTCCGTGAAAACAATTGCAGTGTCACTACGTGCAGTGATGTGTGAACTTCACCCAGCATCCCCCAGTACCTGGCCGTTTGGGAAGACTGAAGTTTTCCTCTTGTTTTCTTGGAACAAGAAATTCTCCCTTCGCGTCCTGCTGGGATGAAGCCTCACCTGCAAGCTGAGGTACTGACAGAAATAACAGCTCGGAAAAGAATTATGTTTATCCCTAACAGTGTTTTCAGTCAGCCTTAAGAGCTTTTTTTCCCCCCCTCTCCGTCCTATTTCAGTCAATCCAAGTTTTCCCACACGCACAGATTTTTTCTTAGCCTCTCCCAGAGCCTGGATGCTGCCAAGCCCAGGGGTACTGCAGAACACGGGTGTAATCATATTTAATCACTCGGAACACCCATCTCAGCACTAAAAACCTGTCACCCCTGGTGGCACTTGTAACATCCCTCCTCACAGAACTCCCAGGAAAAGCCTCCTGAACTCAGCTTGACCCACAGGGATTCCAGGTTTTTTGGAGTGCCACGAATTCCCCTACAAGTCCAGCTTGAGGCTAACCTTTGGAACACCTCATAATATTCCTTATATGTATAATTCCTTAGTAATATAAATATTCATTGCTTTTTCCACTTGCAGCACGGAAAGTCTAATAAATCAGTGTGAAACCTTCCTTTACACACCTAAAAGTGAGTTTTTTGATCAGGCTCTGAGCAAAGCACCTCCACACAACCAGAAATAATCAGCGTGGCCTCACAGGAATCGGTCACCCTGAGTGACAGCAGCCAAATGCTTCAGATGGGAGCTCCGAGGATTTCCACGCAGGCAGATCCGAGTAACCTCTGGGAAAAACGAGGCTCACCTCCAATAATAGGAATGATTCAAAGCCACAAACCTTTCCAGATCTGGATCAGCTCATCCCTGATGTAAATAGCCAATCTTTTCTGGGGATATCCTGCATTTCGGGGTGCACGTGTTTAGCGACGGAGCCCCAAAAAAAAACCCACCCAAGGAGAAAATTCCAACAGGACAAAAAGGGCAGGAGCGCCACCTCCTGGAATGAAAACGGGAAACAGCAGGAAACCTGGTCTCCAGTTTATACTCCAGAAAATAAGGTGAGGAAAGTAAGAAGCCAGGGCAAGGTGTGTGTTCCCTCCCCACCCCTAAAAAAATCCAATTTTTCCTTAGAAAAAACATATATTTGGTTCTGACAGCAGGCTCCTGTTTGTGGCAACGTCACACCGAATTTATACGTGAAACCCACAAGTTCCATTTATTTTTTTTTGTTCTCACAGAGCATGATCTGAGTGACACCATTTCCTTCCCGAGCTCGACCGTCACATCCACCGGGAAAAGACATCAGGTACTAACGGATTCCTGCACGGGTTTGTGCTGATCCTCCTCAGCTGCGTCTTTTCCTTCTTTTTCCTCTGCCTTCTCCACCCGAGGCAGGATTCCATCGAGGTTCAGCAGCAAGCCCTCGCTGGTGGAAGATCTGATGACCAACCTCCGCACGATGGGATCTGGGAAACAAAAAGGGGAGATGCCAAACTGGTCACTCCAGCCCTTCCCCGGCTCTCCCGGCTGCCTGCTCCCAGCAAATGCTCTTCAGCAAACCAGTAAAACAACACCACAAACATCAAGTTTAACACTCCAAATCAGCAGAGAAGCTACCAAGACCAGAAAAGCTAATCCTTACTAAACTGGGTTGATGTCATTTTTATTTAAACTCATCAAAAAAAATAAAAACACCACCCCTTTCTGCATCCACTTATTATATTTCAAGTCAACCAACCCCTTAAAGGGTTTTTATTTGGGCTTCTCAAGGGCACGTGTGCTTGGCTTTTTATGATCCGGTCCCTGCAGCATCGCTGGGAGAGAGGCAAGATCATTCTTCTGGCAGACATTAAGCGAGTGTTAACATTAAAAAAAAAAAAATGGAGTTTTAGCTTACACAAAGCTCCTTCCCCTAAAAAATTATTTCCTCAATCGCCATTTCCTCTCCAGCTAAAAGTTGGCTAAAAGTTTTGCTTCGTTATTCCTTTGCAACTCCTTTTGCTAAGGAATTTAAAAAAAAAAAAAA
>VYZT01030767.1:22530-39875 GCA_013400735.1 Pomatostomus ruficeps | reverse complement strand
AAAACAGGAACAACTCCACAGCATTCCACAGCAGTAAAACTAGAACAAGTGAAAAAAGGAAGACAATAAAACAGTGTTGGATAAAAACTAGCATGCAGAAAAAGACAAATCAGTTCTGTTAACATTTACAATTCATTCTCATGATAGAGAGACCATGGATTTTTTTATAAAAGCTTTGGAATTAGCCAAAAACATTCACTTACATGCAGAGATCATTTGTGCAGCTTGCCATAAAAGAAAGAGGACTCACATACTCATGACATTGTTTAAATGGGGGATGTAACAGGATATTACACAGAGCATATGCCCTCTGAAATGAGAGAAACAGCTGTTGTAATGAGGTTTACAAAGATAAACATAACAGAATAAAATAGAATGCTGTGGAAAATCAGAACAGACATCTGTCTGTGACTAGGAATCACTTTCTTCTCACCAAATAGAATCAATGTTTAGCAACATTTGCTCTCCATGCCAGAGTTTCCATAACACTGAATCTTTTATCCAAGGTCATACCAGTGGTAGTAAAACATACCCCTTCCCCAAAAAGGGCACAGATAATTTTGCAACTAAGCCAAGGCGACCTGAAAAAAGTCTTCATTTTAATTAAAATACACAGTAAAAGGCAAGAGAAATAAACCATAGCTGGCATCAGCTTTAGTTTCAAAGCACTTTAATTTAAGGGTTATATCCTGAAAATATTAATTAAAAGGAAAAAACACTTCAATGTCACGGGAAAATGCAACAATGATTCTCTTTTTAAACACTGCCAAATGAACTGTGTTCTGACTCTGGTTTTGCTTCCCTCCTTCTTTCTATCTTTCCTAAGGACAGGAATGGGTACTCATTTTAGAAGAATCCCATATTTTACAACTTGTCACTCATTTAGCTTGATAGTCAAACACTTCTATTGGCTGCTATGCAGAAAGTAGAATCTTTAAAAATATCAAGAATTAAATACAGAAGAAAAGTGGGGCAGCAGGGTAAGGGGGAAGTGATTAGAGGGCAAAGGAATATCTGCTACAGTACGCATTTTAATTAATCTTTCCAAAAAAAGAGCTGTGAATATTTCCAGTTTCCTTCAAAGCTCAAAAGTTGCCCAGTTATTCACTGAATATTCACATTAAGTCAAGTTCTTGCTCCAGTTAGAATCACCAGCTATGTCTATAATCCTTTTGTGTTGATCCAAACCTGCAGAGATTCACGGCTTTGTCTCAGGCACGGTGGTTCATTGAGAAGAGCTTTATCCCACTGGGGTGTTCCTTGTGGAGGATTTTCCTGCCAGCTCTCTACGAATTCTGTTACATTGTCTGTCAGTTTTCCTAGACAAGACAAGACACACACACACAGAGTCACACAGTAACTTAGAAGAACAACAGTGTTTCTACAGGATTTCCCAGGGAAACACTTCAATAATCAAAGTACATCACGAAGAGAACATCTAACCCTTTCTACTACTAAGTGAATCGGCTGAAATCAATCTGGCCCTTTCCAGTAGCAAAAAATACTTTTAAAAGGAACTCCAGAAGTGGTTTTAGGATGGCATAAAGCAGCTTACCCAGGAAATTTGGCAAGGAAGGGCTTTAAGGGGGAAGGACTGTGCCTGCCTTGGTCCATCAATGGAAGAAAGGAAAGAAGAACTTTAATAACCTGTGTATACATAGGTCTGTGCTGTTACTTTATATGAAACTCCCAAAAGGGAGTCTAGAACCCATGAGAGAAGAGGCGTTCCTGGGCCACTGCAATGGTACAAAATGATTGCCTGAATTAACCAAACACAGGTGTGACTCTTTCATTTAAGTAGAAATGTCCATACTAGGGTTAAACTAACTAATCCACCATTATTGTTTCCCGTTATGGACATTAATTACTTCTCGGATTACCCGCAAATGCATATCTTGCCACATCTTTATTACTACTGCTCCCCAAGCAAAGTGGGTAAAGGTTGTGCACAGTGAATTGACTTGTGCTACAAACACAGATTTAAGGGACTGAGACACTGAGAAAGGTGAGAGGAGAGAGGAAAGCCTCTGGGGAAATGGCCTCTTGATATTGGTATTGATATAAACAACTCAATGTAGCGAGCAAAGTATTAGTGGGAGTAATGACTTGCAAAAGTGCAGGGCTGGTGCTTTCTGAAACTGAGTGGAATGCATGAACAGAGGAAACCACATCCACTCTGAGCTTTAAAGTTGTGCTCTACAGAAATATCCTCAAGTTAAAGAGGAGGAGCCAACAGTTAAACAGCTCAAAGCAATGATTTCCAGAATTTTTTTATGGCCTAACTTGAGATACTTTTTAGTGACGTGATTTTTTCCCTGCTTTTTTTTTTTTTAACTCATTTTATAGATGTCTTCACTCACTATTTACTGAAAGCCAAGACTCTTGGAACTGTTTGCAGTTGACATTGAAGGACCACTGGTTACTTCTGAAAGTGTTAGCACAAATGAAATGCCAGATCAAACAGGATTTGACAGTTTCATTTACTTGATTGACTAATTATTGGTTTATTTCCAATAGCAATATCTCAGGCTTCCACAGGCTGGAAAATTTCTAAAAGGGCAGTGAACATTCAAAAACAGATTTTACATTTCAAGTCCCAGAAAACTGAAGCACAAATACCATTGTAGGTAATTGAGTAAGACAGCTTTAAGATCTTCCTCCCTAGAGTCCCATCTACACTGAAATTGGTCATCTTCACTAAATATCATGTAGCAGAAGTATTTGCATATCATATTTTCCATTTCAGAAGGTGCCCATCTTAAATTCAATCAGCATTACAAGTAAAAACTAAGCAAAGTAACATTTATTTCACCAGAATAACAAAACAAAACAAAAACCACCACATTACACAACAGGAAGTATCTTAAACACTCACCATAACTAGTTTCCAGATCATCCTGCAGAATAGCATTATTGTTCCCACACAGACCGTGGGTTTTGCCCAGGTACTCTGGTGCCATTTTGATGTACACTGCAGATGTACCATCCCAAGCCAGAGTAAAGGCATACTGGTGCCTGACCAGGAAGTATCCAGCTAGTTTCTGGATGTGTAAGTTTCCAATAACATAAGGCAATTGTACTCTGGGATGACACAGAACCAAAAATAATATTACATTAGAAAATCTAACCACTAAAAATAAATTACTTGCTGATGTAATGACTTCCTCATACACCCGAATATCCCTGATGTAAATATTGAATAACTCCACTAAACCAGATGAATTTGGAAATAACAGCAAAAAACATGAATGCCAATGATTACAGTTAATTCTATATACCACTAATTTAGGTATCACCTTCCTCAGACACTACTCTGTAAAAGGGGAGTAATTATTGCAGCTGTGGTCTGGATGATTTTTCACACTACCAAGAAATAAAGTTTACATCTCTGTTGTCACAATGGTACCATGATATTAACTCCAATGTAACTACAGCATTAGAAACATGGCTGCAATTACCCAAGTCCTTTATAGGTGACTTCACTGCTCATCTTTATCTGTTCATCTCCAGAAAAGAATAAACTAATGGACCTTTTGCAGGAATAAGGAGAAGAATGGCATTCGGGATCATTATTCACCTGCCAAATAAAATAACAAAGTCAACATTTTAATCAAATTTTTTTTTTCTTAATTCACACGTTACAGAACTAATAACCCCAAATCTGGACTCAGCATGGGAACAAGAAGTTTGGTCCCCCTCTTGTGGAGAAAACTGAGCAGTGTTTTCATAGCCATGGTCATGGAGTGATCTTTTCACAGCTTTGAGTGAACAAAGCAGGCTTTGGAAGGACACAATATCAGTCTTACTCCATCTGTTTATATTTTCTGCTATGGTAACTGGTAGCCCTCATCCCATCCATCTACATCTAGATTACATTCTACAGCCTCATATTATCATCTCAAATTATTTTTAATCTCTTAAAGTTAATACATTATGAGCATGTTCACCAACATTCCCATAAAAGGAATGTAGAAATACCATTCCCTACCTGTATGGAAAAGCTCTGTTCATCTAATTCGGCGTGTCTCACAAGGGCATATGTGGATTTCCCAGAAAAGTAATAATAGAGTCCATCAAAAGTTTCAAAATTATATTGGCCCCATGTCCTGCATATATGATCTCTTTCAGCACCTGTGTTATACACTAACGAAAGGAGAGCCACTTGAGACACAGCATTGGTTTTTCAATAAAAACAGGAGTTGAGATGGGGCAGTGCATGAAATATAATTACAAAAAAGAAAGGAGGGAGAAAATGCTGCAGCATGAAGGGAACCTTTAGGCAGAGAGCAGTCATTGTAGCTGTGGGAACACAAGTGCAATCCCAGAAACCCAGGCAGATTTCTCTCTTTACACACCTGTCTGGCACCTCGGTCCAGTCGCATTAAACCGACTGCAGTTGCACAGCTCTCTGTAGACACACTCGCCTCCATTAAAACATGTAAGTGAACCTGAGTGGAAAAAACAAGGCATGTTAAAAATAAATTCTGGTCGTTTTCTTTCTTAAGACCCAGTTTTTTCACTGAATGTAACTCTGAGAATCACAGGGATTGCTAACTTAGCGTTAAAGTGTCCCAGAGAATCTAACTGGTGCCACAAAAAGGAAACATACTTCAAAGCTGCAGCTCAAGATATGCAGCCAGATTAAGTAAATCTATTGCCCATTTAGAGAAGCCAGATCAAAATGTCTGTGACATCTGTTAGTCTGACCTGTTTTCAAGTCCCCTAAGCAATGAATAGAGGAAGTGAACGAGTACTGCCCCACGAAAAAGCCCAGTGTCTGTTACACAAGTAACACCCTGCGGGTAAGCCCTGCCAGGATGAGAGCAGACTGCCTTAGAAAAACTAAGGTACTGATCCCAGCTGTGTGTCTTTACCTGCTTGCCCTCCCTCCATCTTGCAGCCCCAAACACCTCCCACAAAGACACAGAACCCTGACTTGCAATGACAGGTTTGGGCTTGGGAGAGGGAGGTCTTGGTTTTTTCTAATTTCTATTTTCCCTGGGAAGATCCCTGTCAAAGTATGACAAAAGTTTTCACAGTCTAAAGAAAGATGCGCACAAGCAGAAACAAAGCTTCCTGTCTCTAAATTTAAACTTTATGATTAAATCTTTTTTTAACAATTTAGATCCATTTACTTATTTTGCTAATATTTGCTCCTATAAAATCTGTTTAGGAGAGGATTTTAATTTTAATAATTGACTATTGTGCAATCATAGTAGTTTTTGTACTTTAGAACACAAACTGAGATTATTTTTGTTGCAGAAAGCAGACAAGCTGCTCAGAAGAAAATGACCTTCTTTTCTTTATTTTTACAAACACATCATTCTTGAAAAATAATCATAGAATGGTTTGGGTTGGAAGGGACCCTAAAGATCATCTCTTATTCCTTGGTAGCTTGAAAAGGCATCTAACCCCACTAGACCAGGTCTCTCAAAGCCCCATCCCACCTGACCTTGAACACTTCAAAGGATGGGGCATCCACACCTTCTGAGTTAGGTATTCTAGTGTCCTACCACCCTTATAGTAAATAATTTATTAATATCTCACCTAAATTTACTCCCTTTCAACTCCAAGCGGTTACCATTTCCATTTGCAATCATATTATAAATACTAAGTACTTATTTTAAGGCTTTCAAAATACCCAAACACATAATTTTGGTTTCAGCAAGCACTCTCCCATCCTCCATCCAAAAAAAAAGAAGAAAAAAAAATAGAGGCTATGCTCAAAAGAACAAGGCAGGTAGACAAAGTAAAAGGCACTGCTTCTTGGCCTGCTAGCCCTACTATCCAGCTCCTTTCCCTGCCTGGCCAGCGTGAGGTCCATAAAAAATAACACAAGCACTGTGCAGAAAGGTCCCTACTTACACTGACTGAGCCATCTCATTTACATGCTCACAGTGACCGATCTTGTCAATAATGCAAAAGCCTGTTCCTCTTGTCAAGAGAGGCTGACATTGATCTCTTTCATCTTGAGTGTTGTGAGACCTGTGTAACCAGAGCTCTGGTCTCTGTTCTTTGCTTCTCTAAGAAGTTAAAGGACTGTTGCCTGTCCAGTTACAATAATGTGCAATTAGGGTGCAAGTCATGTTCCTCTGAGCTGTAGAGGAAGTCAGCCCCCTTTTGATGTTTCAGGTTGAATGATTCCAGTCTAAGCATGGCTCAGGTAACCTGCTTCAAGCCATGTTTGTTCAGATTGTGCAAACAGTCAGCTGACCTGGGGACCCTTGCTGTCACTGGGAAGGATCTCCCTGGCTCTCTTTTAGAGAGAATGGGTGTTAGGCAAATCTGAATCAAAAAACAAATTACTCAATCATGAGCATTTTCTTCTTTATGAAGATCTCTTTGGTGTGTGGGTGATTCTAAGAAAATATTATCTCAGCTGTTGTATTTGTTTCTATCCCTTCTTACATCACTGTGAAGCATCTTTCCTTACACTGTGTAGAACAGCTGTGTGTGCAAATGTTAGTTATCCTTAAGCAGGTAATGAGGAAGGCAGCATTGCTTCAGATCACATTTAGTGCTTCTACTACTGTAAATGTGGCCTCCTTCAATCATGCAATTCTGCTCCATTAACACAGGAATACTTCCTAGAGTATTCAGAATAAATATCCTGTAACAAGGGGTTCATTCTGACCTTTGTCATTAAAGGAATGTGAGCTCTCCAAATAAATTAACCCATGTGACCACATCAAAAGTTTATATCTCCCCTAGAAGTGTGAGAAACATTTTAATACTTGCAGAAAGGGAAAAGACATCAAGACTAACTGAAAGCTAAAATTAGGAAAACTTACAGAAGAATATTATGTCCTTCATTTACCTGAAAGTGACACCTATTAAAAACTCCTCAGTTCCTCTTTCCCCTTTGACATTATGCCAGTTGAGTGCACTGTGTTGGAATCTGAAACTGAAAACTGGTGAGACTTTTCTAGCAGAAAATGGGAGGCCTAAGTAACATGATTTGACTCACATAAGTAATAATAGGATTTCTAACCAGTGTTGCCACTAGAACCTGCAGATCACTCTGATAATACCACCAGTGCTGTGATGAAGCAACCAGCCTCAAATGCCTTCTTTATCAAACAGGGTGAAGACTTGGGATCACCCTGTAGCACAGGTCTGAAATCTTCTCTGCTGTTCTCAGCTTAAATACTCTAACTCCCTGTAATTACTGAATAGGCTGCAGCCTTATAGATAGGGTTACTTTAGTCCCTTGAGCACATGGACCTCCTTTTCAGATCATCCCCCTTTTAAATTCTTCCATGAGCAGTGGCAGAACCTCGAGCCCATTATTTATCACAGCCTCTGAAAAAGTGTGACTGTAACCCAGCCTGTTTGTACATCACTGCAAGGGGTTCTGCAGAGCAGTGTCCACACAGGTCACTGCTGCCCACGTTCTCTGAAGAGACATTCCTTAGCAGCATCCTGATAGCTGTTCAAAGGCATCTTGCATCTTCACCAAAATACACATTTATTTTGAAATATTACTGTTGATGCAATGTATTTTATGGGTTTGCATCTATAATATTGGGCAGACTTAAATTCAAGAGATCTTAAGTACTCATTATAGAAGAAGTAATGTAAGAAAGCAAATGAAGCTATTTCAGTTGCAGCTGAACTCTAAGTCCTGGCTTGCTCGTCCATGATTTGGTCTTTTCATCCAACATGCTCATTGGGAATAAAATAAGTAATTTATGTAGTGTGGATCCCTTCAGCATGAAGTGAGATAGAGTCACTAAAGAAGCGCTCTCCTCTTGGAGCACAAGGAGGAAACTGCAAAGACATCTTCTCTACGTATTCCACACAAATGATAAGGTATTAAATCAAAGAGACATCTAAATTAAAGTTTTTTTGCTTTCCTTCAATAATATATCTGACTAGTCAGATTACCATACACATCAACTTTGAAATACTTGATTATTGATTTAACTCTCACATGAATAAAGATGTTTGAGCTCAGGTTTGACCTCAAGGTAATACACCGTTACCACCAGTACACTATTAATTCTTGGAGATTTGTGCCTGATGTGTAGCTCCCTGTAAGTATATTTCTGTAAAACATTAAGTACTTCCTAGTGCTGAAATTCTGTATTTTGTTACTGTTTTTAAGACATAGATTGAAAAAAAAAAAACAACATTGTTTACTGCAAAACAGAAGAGACAGGTTTCCTTTCGGAGTATTCATCACTAGATTCACTTGGACAGAAAAGTTTAAGAATGAAAGATTAATTTAGAGAGCTGAAGTGATAAAGTTTTGCTTAAGCAAGATAGATAAAAGGCCCAGCCCATGCCCTCAGTTCTCATGATTCTGCCTATATACCAAATTTGACTCAAACAGGTTTAGAGATTTGGAGTCATTTACAGAAATAGACAGGAATTACATTTTTCAGAATTCTTTAAAAATTGCACACTTTTAAATAGTTATGCAAGAGCTGAAGAGTAACTCAGTTGATGAGGCAAAGTAATCACAGTACTAAAATGATCAATTATTTAAAAATCAACAAATTTTATTCTCAAAAAAAGCTAAGAATCAGGATAAGAATCTGCAAGAAATTAAATTAGACCCTAAATCATGCATTAATGAGTAGAAGGCATGATTAAAATGTAATATTTACATTTTTGAACTCAACATCCTTGAAATTTTGTATTTTGTAACCCTGCATAATTTCCATTGCACATTTCTCTAGGTGCAAGCTTTCATTGCAAGCTTCCAGGTGTTTCTTTGACTATGGGAGAATTAATAAAAGTATTTCTTGCATTTTTTTTTTTTTTTTACCCTTCAGCTTCATAGCCCTTGAAAGCACCTGCCTGCAGTGGCACAGGTGTTCCCTGGCACAGAGGCTTCAGCAGGATGCAATACAGCCCAGGGCCAAGTACCTCATTGCTCTGGGATGTAAAATTTTCCTCTTTGTGATTCTGAGGGGAATGAGCAGGATGCAATTTTAACCCTTCAGTTCCAAGAGCCTTCCAGTTAGCTGCATATTTTCTGCTCTGGCGCATCTCCTGAAATCAGTTCTCAAGCACACACTGTAAGGGACAAGCCTCTTCTGTGGTAACAGTGCCTCGTGCCTGATACAGCATTTCAACACAAGAAAATTCGTAGTGTTTAGAATGTTAGAAATTCTCAGCAGTAGCTTGAATACCTCCAGAAATAATTTGGCTTGCCTGTCCCAGGGTCTTAAAATGCTTTAGCTCCAGAGCCTCCTGTTTGGGTTTTTTTTACAATTGTTTGTTGTTTTTTAACTTGGCATGAAAAGGATTTGTGTGGAAGGAAGTTAAAAGTATAACAAGTCTGTAAATTACATGTTAACTTCATCAATTATTCTGATAAACATTTCAAGTCCTATGTTTCCTGGCTACAAGAAACTAACACAGAATCTATCTCTTGGCATTTACTTGTATTATACCAACTTTTTTATTCCCCTGACAGATAAGACATGACATCACTTTCTGAAATGCTTTCAATTGACTAATATAACACAAAGGCAAAGAGATCACTTGCAAAAGCCATGCACTTATTCCACATAAAACATGTTGGCTTATCTTTATAGAGTTACAGAATGCAAGGAAAAAAAGTTATTGCAGCAAGCGTTGACTCTAGTAGGATGAAATATAAATTCATTATAATCACAGTTTAACAGGTATTTCAAAGAACAATTTTCTTAGATACATTGCTAAAGTACAGAAAGCAGCTGACAGCCTCCCTTGCTGTTTTAGTTTGGATTTCTCTGTCATTGATTTGAGTTTGTCTGTTCAGGTTTTTTAAACAAAAATGGTTTATTACCTTATATATCCCCAGATGTTTGCAAATCCCACTCCATGGGCAGAGTTATAGCAGTTTGCATCTCCCTTTACATTGGAGGGGCCAAAATGAAAACTATTTTCCTAAGTATTTAGAGCATTGTACAAAAAAGATCAGGTTATTCTTTTGTGGTTTTGATGTGTCTTTCACACACAGATAACAATAAATTCCATTTGCCACACACTCCACTGGGATTTAAAAAGGAAACTTTCAAGCCACTGTTTAAAAGAGTTTAATAATATTGATTTTATTTGCCTTCAAGTATGGGCAATCATTAATAATTCTTAAGGCATTTCTTCAACAACATTTTCTTTCCAAAACAAGTACATCAGAAATGGAAAACCCATATGGAATGTTTTTGCCTCACAGAAATACAAATGAGAAAGAAAACCAAAAGTTTGTACTATTACATCTACAGAGGAATAAAACCTAATTCTTGCCACCATAACTGCATCCTCCTTTAGAAGCTTAGCCATGTGATGAGCTAGCATGAAACATTTGCAACCATTTTGTTCTCCCATGTTCTAAATTTGTTCTTCCATTTCTTAAATATTAGACCTATTTAAGAAGCAATAAACTGACACATAAACCCTTGACAAAAGCTCTTTAATAAAGTCTTGCAAAGGGTTTATGTGCATGGTTTTTATTGCACACTTTAACAACACCACAAAGCATCTTAGAAGCTTTTTTCCAGATCTGAAGCAAAAAATGAAATGTACGAGTCCCATTAAAGAAATTTTCACTAGGCAGAAACTAAACCCAGGGAAACAAACAATTATTATGACAACAAATTTTTCAGCATGATCTGCATATCTTTTCTTTGTAAGTTGTTTTATTTAGTTAAAAAAAAAAAAGAAGATATCATAACTTCTTGGTCAATAAGGCAGTGCAACCCTCAAAACCAGGAATTTTTACTAGCATAGAATGCTAGGTTTCTAAAGCAAATTTATCTTGCATGATATAGCTATGAGTTTTTCACATACTGGAGAGAGATTCCTAGGTAACAGTTTTTATTTGAGCAATATTATGCTTCTCTAAACTCTTGCATCATTCCTCCACATTCAGCCGCATGCTTCCCAAATGCTTCTGAAAACACTGTGTATTGAAGGCATTAAAGGCTTTTGGAGATGATACAACCCTAATCACAATTGAAAAGAGTCCATTCCACACATCAGTCCTGCCTTTTGGGCAGTAAAGCTACGGAATGCAAATCCAGACTATTCACTATTGGGTAGGTACCACATCCAATGTAATCAGGCTAACTGAAGAGAAACTAGAGGGTTTGCATCACTAACTAAAATTTCTCTGAATTATTTTGCCTAATGCTTCTCCTTTGTACAAGACAAGCATGACACAGACCCTTCTCAGAGTTAACATATAGGATATTTACAGTTTAACAAAGATATTTTAAGCCCATCCACTTCACTTCTGAAAATAAGATGAATCAAAAAAACAAAGATGCACATTCCTCAAGCAACCACCCACCACTGCAAGCTGGTGTCCAGAAGGACCTTATCCTCCTAACCCATAGACTGTACACACAAAAAGCATCTGTAGGTTGCCTCAGCAAAAACAAACAAACAAAAAAATCTCCAAGCACAAAAAAGGTACAGGATATGCGTTTTGATGGTGTCTAAAAACCAATCCACATTTTTAGGTCTACCACAGTAAAAGAAGATTTCCCTTCTGAAAATGCTTTATTACAAAACCGCAGTTAGGAACAGTCTTTCAAATTAGCAAACTGGGACCAGGTGTAAATTTAAAACTAGGTGAAGCTCCATGACAAATTTCCACACTCCTGGGGATCTTGAAACCAACCAAAGTAGAGCCTCCTTATCATTAAGGCCTGTATTAGCTATTTTAGGATTTTTTTCTTCCTAAGAATGATTAAACAATGCAGAAAATAATGGACAAGAGAAGTCACTTTATGTAGAAACATAAATAACTTACTGGATGGTCCACATTTCATACTCTGAATTCTCCTGTTCCGAGACAAGGGCATTGTTGTAGGTGAAGTGTTATAAACTGCCATTCCAGGCTCCTTTCAGAAAGGACAAAGAAATCAGCAGCTATAACCAAGGCACTTAAAAATCTCTTCCATCTGTCAGTAAATCTACCATTTTTAATAAGCTCATTGCCCCATATTGGCTTTATGAAAATATGGAGCTCATTGCTCCATATTGCCTTACTGCCTTTTTGTACTTCCCAAAAATCTCCATTGTAAAGTAAAATGTACACTCTACTCAAGACTCCAATACTTTTTCTTTTTCGTTCCTCCTAAACATACTTCTTACTGAAGACTTCTGCTCAGTAGGCTAGCCCAGAAAGAAACAAAAAATGTATTACTGTATCTTGAATTCTTGGTGGGAGAATCTAAATCTGGGAGCATTTGCTGTTATTGGTGGTTGATTTGGTTATCTGTTTGCAGTTATGTGACATTTTTTCTTTGCGGAGCTTTTCCCAGAAAGAGCAGGGAGAAAGCAGAAACAAAGGTGACTCCGTCTGAGGAGCCACAAACAAGGACTACAAAAGCAGTCGTTCCTTTTCCCACCCTCACACAAGGGAGCGAGAACCACACACCCTAATTACATTTCAGCAACGTGCCATGAGTGACACAGTCGAGTTGCCAAGATAAACCACATCCAAAAACCTGAGCGCCGAGCTATATTACCCGATACTGCCGGCTCATTTACCTCTACCGAGAAGCAAAAAGGCTCCCACAAAGCGATTGTTGCTGATGAGCCAGGCCAGACCTCAGCTTTCCCTCGACCAAAGATGCTTCGTACAACACATAACTTCTTGAACAAGCTGAAGCTCTAGACAATCATACAATCCTCTCTCGCTGCTTAAACACTAAACTTTCGTTCAGGAGTGACACTCCTTGTGGCTGGGATAAAATACATAGTCGAGAGCAAGTCCTGAAGAATCACCAAGGATGGAACAGCCACCAAAAGTACTGATGGTGTCACAGCAATGTACAGATACATTGAGGCAAAATATGAGAAGCGCATTATCCTGATGACAACCAGAACATCCATCCCTCTGTCCCACACCGCCAGCCCCCCTGACAGGGGTCTCTCTGGGTGGCTGCTCTGGGAAGCCTGGCACCACCTGAAGCCATCAGTCTCACGAACCCCGGCCGCAGTGTGGCGGATGCTCTCTTCCCGGGGTCCGGGAAGCTGCACATCCCGGTGGCCCGGTGTGCCCAAGGGGGTGTCCCAGAGCCCGATCCCTCTGTGCCCGCCCGCCGCCCCTCACCTGCAGCGCCGCGGCGAGGCCGCCGCTGCTCCGGGGTCCCGCGGTGCTGCCTCGGCTGAGGGGGAGAAAAAAGCAGGGTTGGCTCGGCCCGGGCAGCGCACCCACCCCCCACCCAGCCCCGAGAGTCCCGCCGTGCCCGGCCTGCTCCTACCTGGGGAGCGGCACATCCCCGTGGGCGCGGAGCTGCGCCCGGGCACCCCATGGAGACAGCGCTGGAAGGCAAAGACCGCAGGTCAGTGATGGCCAGGACTGCCCTGTCCGCCCCCCATGCCATCCCCCGTCCGGCGGGACACTCACCCGAAGGCAGCCAGGCGCACAGCAGCGCCCCGAGGAGCAGCCGGGTTTCCATGCGGGCTGTAGCGGCTTCCTCAGGAGCTCTGGCCGCTACCTGCGCCCGGGCTCATCCCGCCCTCCCGGGCGGGGCGGCCGGGGGGTTTATCCGCCGCCCGCCCCCGGCCCGGCCCTGCCCTGGTACCCACCCTGAGACCGCTCCTCCCCGGACAGCGGGGTCCGGCCGCTCCCCGCCACCGTCTGTCCCTCCCGGGCCGTGCCGGGCGCTGGCCTCGCCGCCTGCACACCTTCACTGCCACTTTTCCACCCTCCCGGGCTTTGGGACACGATTCGTGTGCCGTGTCTCGGCGGCAGCACCGGCACCGCCGCTCTAAGCGCCCACTCCAAAGCCAGCGGAGCCGGGGCTTCTCCCAGAGCTCCTGGGACGAGCGCGGCCCGGAGCCTCCCTCTCCTGCTGGGAAAAGATGAATCTTGTCCGTGCTCAGCACGGAGCATTGGCCCCACCGAAACAAGTGCCAGGACTTGAATAGTGATAGGCGTAAGATATATACACTAAATGCCCCGTGTACCTAACGTGTAGGGATGGTTTCCATAGCTTCTGAAAACTTTATTTTTATTTTACTATAAATTCACACTCTGGAGCTCTCAGTACAGCCTTTCCATGTTTATTCCTCTTCTTTTGTCTTTCTTTTTTTCACCCCTTATGATTAAATTTTCTTCCTTCCATTATGTTTCTCCCCTTTTCTCTCCGGCCTATCACTGTTACCTTTCCTCTACTATTTTCCCTTTCCCATCTGCTGCTGTCTCTCTCCACATCATTCTTCAGGTTTGCATATCTTATGACAGAAGCTTTAGAAGCTGCCCATACCAGGTGAGAAACTGTCTCAGATAAAAAGGGGCTTTTTCTGACTGCTTTGGGAAGTCTGTTAACAGTAAGTCATTAAAAAGATCTCTTTTCTGCCTTTGTAATTTGTCCCTGTGGATTGTGTTTCTTGTGTTTCATTTCTAATGAAATGATGGAAAACTAGTGATGTTTTCACTGAGAATTCTGTTCCCTCCTGTAAGTCTTCGAGGGACAATGTGCATGAGAGAAAAGGACGTGAGAAATAGAACATACCCTTTAACTTTGACACAGCCTTTTCCAAATAACCCCAAAGAGATTTTTAGAATTATGTGCTAGCCTCAGCCTACAGCAGAGCCCATCTGCTCTGAGTGCAGCATGTGCTTGGCTTTGGTGCACTTTCTCTGATCCAGGTCACATTAATGGAAGTAGAGAAAGTAGATAAAAGCAACATGAATCAGGTTACACAACACACACTTTAATGTATTTCTTCACCTGCTAAATGAGCTGCTCACTTTATATGTTTTCCCCTTAATGTCACAAGTAGCAAACAAGAATTGAGGCTAATTTAGAGCCATTTTAGATACAATTTTTCCCTCCTAGGAAAGATTTTGTTATCTAAAAATACTAAACAGTCATAATTGTACCATCTTTCAATATGGTGCATTTGAAGCAATGAAAACTTCGGAACCATCTCATAAATTTACTGATTATCCAACTTCCAGTTTTGGAGCATGGGTTAGCTTTGTGGATTTGTTTGCTTTATATTAACGCACAGTAGAGCACAGGAATTCATGTAACAGCAGACTAACAGCCCACCAAGTTTGCCATCATTTCTGCACTATGTTCTTTACATGATGATTCAGAGCAGTTTTCACATCACCTAGAGAAGTTAATTCCACAATTGGTTACTACTTAGAGGAGTTTCTGCCTGCTGGGAAGTTTATCTGTGTTGTAAAAACCAGTTACTTTCTTTCAAATGTGCATAACTTTGAGCTTATAAAAGAACTATTTCTGTAAAACCTTATAGAAATGACTGATAGATATCAATTACTTATAGTCTCTATGTAAATTTAAAATTAAAAACATACATGGGTTTGAATGCCTGCTTTAAATTTTTTGTGTCTCTTTCTCTTTTCAAATATAAGACAATTTTTTTTCGCATATGCATAGAAGAAATTCTATATCTGTGTGTTTAATACTTGGGGATAATAGCATTTTGCTATTGTGTAGTACTGGAACTTGGGTAAAAGTAATTTATGTATTAATAGTTGAAATTTTAAGAGAAAATTGCTTTCTGGTAACAACTGTATTTGTTTGTATGCAGACTTAAAATGCATTCCTCTTGTACTCTTGACACTTGATATGAGAAACGGGTAGTGTACCTACAGTTGAAATGTCCCAATACAGCAAAATCATCTGAAGGGAGTAAGGGCAGTTTCTAAGGAGCTGGTATAGCTTACAAAAGTTATCACATAGACATAATAAAATAGAACCCAGGGGGTTTTATGACAGTACGCATTTTTTAAAAAAAAAATCATACCTTTATATGTATCCCTACAAGTTTCCACTCTATTGGAAGGAGGAGAGGTAAGTTACCTGTGCTTAAGTAAACCCTGCTCTCTCTGGAGTTATGTGTTTAGAGGTGATTCTGCTCGGAGACCAGGAGACGTGGGTTAGCAGGTGTCCTCCGCTTGCTACCCTCCTGATTGCGGAAATCTATGATTTTGTACTACCGTAGGGAAAATGGGAGAAGAACCAGGTCGAGACAAAGTAGCATAAAAGAGGTTAGTCCAAAATAGGTTCCTTTTCAGGTGTAACGAGCTTGATTCTCCTGCAGTTACTCACATTAGCCACGTCAGAGGCTCTATTGTAAGCAACAACATTCTGTTAGTGGGAACGGCTAGGGGAAGTCAGATTTAGACAGTGATGTATCAGCTTCACTCTGCTTACCTAAAAATAAAGAAGTTGAGATTATTTGCCATACAACAATTTATTGAAGCAAATTTTTCTCTTTGTTTGGGCTTAGGGTTTTTTGTTTGGTTGTTTTGTTTTTAACCCGGGCGTTATTATGCTTTAAACTTCACATCTTCGTGCTTTCCTTAACTATTAGTGTTAGTGACATGCATGCCTATCTAAAAATACAGGAGAGATTCGAATGGGAGCTCTGTGCCATATGAGGAGCATCAGCAGTAAAAACCAGCCCAGGGAAAAGCCCAGGTAGCATACCGCGGGGGGANCGCCCGCGCAGCCGCCCCGCACCGCACCCGCACCGCACCCGCACCCGCAGCATGGAGCGCCGCGTCGCCCGCGAGTTCCGGCACAAGGTGAGGGGACCGCCGGGGCCGCCTCCCCGGCAGCAGAGGCTGCGGAGGCACAGCCCCCCTGGCCGGGGCACGGCTCTATCCCCGAGCCTCTGGGCAGGCAGGGAGAAGCTCGGGGACTCTGCACTGCCCGGCCAGCGGCGCGGGTGGCAGCCTCTGGGAGGGGAGGGTGTGAAAACCCTCCGAAAGGGAGCGGCGGAATAGGAACAGTCCCCAGTGCACGGGCCTTTTCAGGGCTCGGTACAGGTTACTTTCGTTCCGGTGCCGCTCGGGGCAGGTGCCGAAGTCCAGGCGCTGGCGGTGCCCGCTCTGCCGTGCGAGCGCCCAGCCGGGGCTCGGCCCGCTGCGGTTCCACCTTAACATTGCCCGGCGCAGTTGTGCGTGTGCACTCAAGTGCGAATGCACTTGGTACGCGGAGCGGCCGGGCTGCCTGGCACGGCCGTTTTCTCATTTACCCGGTTAAATAAACGCTCGGCGGAGCGCAAAATTGTACGAGCGAAAGACTCTCAAAATGCCCTAATTAAGGAAAGAGGGAGGAAAATAGTTTATATGTGTAAAAGGCGTTTTTGCCAGGCCATTTAGGACTTTCTTAGATTAAAGTTTTCTGTAGAGTTTTGTGGGGGATTGTGGGGTTTTTTTGTGTTTAACCCGGGCGTTATTATGCTTTAAACTTCACATCTTCGTGCTTTCCTTAACTATTAGTGTTAGTGACATGCATGCCTATCTAAAAATACAGGAGAGATTCGAATGGGAGCTCTGTGCCATATGAGGAGCATCAGCAGTAAAAACCAGCCCAGGGAAAAGCCCAGGTAGCATACCGCGGGGGGAGGGG
>VYZT01030767.1:10975-22519 GCA_013400735.1 Pomatostomus ruficeps | reverse complement strand
GCCCGGGGGGGGGGGGGGGGGGGGGGAGTGTATGGATGTTTGTTTATTTCCCTTTTACTTTTTCTTTCTCCGCCGTTTCGGCCGCAAGCAGCCCAGGCCGGGGGTCGCAGGGAAGGTGCCGGTACCGGGCTGCCGGTCCCCTGCGGTCTCGGGGATGCCGGAGGCGGCGGCGGGCGCACCTCCCACCGCCCCGGGGCGCGGCCTCGCCCGCGCAGCCGCCCCGCACCGCACCCGCACCGCACCCGCACCCGCAGCATGGAGCGCCGCGTCGCCCGCGAGTTCCGGCACAAGGTGAGGGGACCGCCGGGGCCGCCTCCCCGGCAGCAGAGGCTGCGGCGGCACAGCCCCCCTGGCCGGGGCACGGCTCTGTCCCCGAGCCTCTGGGCAGGCAGGGAGAAGCTCGGGGACTCTGCACTGCCCGGCCAGCGGCGCGGGTGGCAGCCTCTGGGAGGGGAGGGTGTGAAAACCCTCCGAAAGGGAGCGGCGGAATAGGAACAGTCCCCAGTGCACGGGCCTTTTCAGGGCTCGGTACAGGTTACTTTCGTTCCGGTGCCGCTCGGGGCAGGTGCCGAAGTCCAGGCGCTGGCGGTGCCCGCTCTGCCGTGCGAGCGCCCAGCCGGGGCTCGGCCCGCTGCGGTTCCACCTTAACATTGCCCGGCGCAGTTGTGCGTGTGCACTCAAGTGCGAATGCACTTGGTACGCGGAGCGGCCGGGCTGCCTGGCACGGCCGTTTTCTCATTTACCCGGTTAAATAAACGCTCGGCGGAGCGCAAAATTGTACGAGCGAAAGACTCTCAAAATGCCCTAATTAAGGAAAGAGGGAGGAAAATAGTTTATATGTGTAAAAGGCGTTTTTGCCAGGCCATTTAGGACTTTCTTAGATTAAAGTTTTCTGTAGAGTTTTGTGGGGGATTGTGGGGTTTTTTTGTGGTTGATTTGTTTGGGGGTTTTTTGTCAGTTAGGACACATAATTTCTGCAAAGTAGTGTAATGTTTTACAGAAGTATCTGTCGCCTGGTACTAAACGCATTAACTAAAGAATTGTTAGGACGAATCAGAGGAACTGCAAAAAACCTCTAAGTGTCAAACGGAGTTCAAAAACATTAAGGATCTGGATATTCCATGGTAATGACTGTAGCCATCTAGCACATTGTTTCTGCCTTGCTCCCTATTACTGTATAACTCAGCAGTGGGTTGTGCAACGTTTCTGTAAAGACTCTGCTTTCTAGGTGGGTGGTTGCTGTCTTGAACTTTAAACCTTCTCCCTTTCATTGCTGCTATAATTCATAAAACATTCAAGCCCCACCCCTGATAACGTAAGATGTATTGTCAAGGTTGCTGCACACAGCTAGGATGCAGATATCAGTGACAACTTTATCTGAGTTAGAAAACATTGAAACAGCTATTTTTCTTCTTTATTTTGTATCATCCTGTTTCTAGTGACCTCTGTGGCATCCACAGTCGTGGATGCTTACTTTTTCTGTGACAGACCAATGGAGATGCTCAGCTATAGGATCTAAATTTCCTCAGTTAATGGCCATTTTCTTTATTTTCTTTTTTCTTAGTTTCTTTTTTCTTAGCCATTTTGATCTGTTTCCCTATCAAACAAGCAGCAATGTAAAACATGTAATATATGCAAATCTATTGACTAGTTCGTCCCTTTCCTTCAATAGTTTTCCAAAGTCTGTGTCTTAAACAGGACTTCATACTCTTCTGTGAAACCTGACAGATTGGGGTAGTGTTACTGTAGTGCATTATTGTCATCTGAACTTCTTCCACACCAAGAAGTGCTTTTATCCTCCCCACAGCTTCAATTCCACTGAATAAACTTAGATAGACTTCTTGACAGACTTTTTTTTTTTTTTGTATGTGGGTGCAGATTGTGTGATGACTTCTTATTAATTTCTGTGAAAAACAGTGCAATGTATGTAGTGAGAAATAGAGCACAAGCAACTCTTTGTTTTAGGATTCTAAATGATACAACTACTGTGAAGACTCAGAATATAAATAATCACAGAAGGGTTGAGGATGGAAGGGACGTCTTGAGGTCGTCTTCCTCAACCCCCCTGCTCAAGGCCACCAAGAGCAGATTGTCCAGGGCTGTGTCCAGATGGTTTTTCTTTAATATCCTTGGTTTAAAAGGTGTGAAATCACCTATCCCATGACTCTATAGTAATTTTCTTGAGAAATAGATACTAAAATACTTCTGTGGTCCATGTTATACCATGTCTCCACTGATTTTATTTTTTTTTTTTTAAGATAGTGGGGGGCATGATACTTTAGGATTTATGAAATCAGAGTCGGCTTTTAGAAGCTGATGATAAGCCCAGGTAAAGGCATATGTCTACAGTAAGACTCTACCCTAAGGAGTTAAAGAATTAGGAAAATGGCAAGAGATGCAGGTGGCTATGATGAAGTGATAATTGGTGAAATAGAAGACAGCAGGAGGAGAATGACCCATTAGTAGGGATGGCCCAGGATGATTAACCCAGCTGCGGCATTCTGAATGTATTAGAAGTAATTTGGGTGTTGTTTTTTTGTCAGAGGATAAGGAAGTTGGTGGTGCAGGGTGAGAAGTGCAAAAGTCAAGTAGGAAGACTGTTTTGTGAGAAAAAATAGCAGAATTTAGAGGTGGCTCTCCATTTTCTGAGAGGAAGTGAGGATGTAGCCACCAACTAGCATATCAGGAGCAAAACAGAATGTTGTTACTCCTGGTTTTCAATGTCGGGAAAAAGATGATGGTTTTGCCCTTTGCTGTGTAAGGTTGATGCACTTAAACATTTAATGTTCTTTGTGGGACACTGCTCACACAGTATCTTAGCTAGCACTGGAGATTGAGTTCTGAATACCAGAACCAAAACTGATTTGTATGTTGTATTTCACCTGTCAGGGAAGTGAAAAATGGCTGTTGAAATTAGTTTTACATGTGTTGCCTTGCCTTGAGTTTGTGCACAATATCGGTGACGTTTTGATTGCAAACATTTAATTTCCTTTTTGACAGACTTTATCCTCCGTGTTTTGAAATTCACTGTGAATAAATTGGTTTACTCACTGGTATTCCTGTAAAGCAGTCTTGACCTGCATGTAGCTTTCTGGCCTTTAGGTGTTTTGAAAGTGTCTTTTTCCAGAGGAGACAAGTAACAGAAAACCACCTGTATGTGAAGTCTCACCGGCTTTAGAGAGCCAAAAGGTACAAGTAATAGAAAACCACTGGTATGTGAAGACTTGCTGGCTTTAGGGAGCCAAGTGGGACAAAAGGAATATGAAGCATGTATTTAGTTTAGAACATAATACAAACCATTGCAAACCTAGAAAGAAAGGGCCTTTCTTTAAGTATGCAAATTGCTTCTCAGTCTTCACGTCACAGTAATATTACCCTTTAGGTCTGATGTAAATTGTTTTCCTAAACATCAGGCTTGTCCAGATGTAAAACTAACGTGATGTGACCTTTCACTACAAGTAAGATTAGTGGGGGTCTCACTGTCACTGAATATAAATCGAACTCCTCATGTAAGAATTCGGGTTTGGTTTTCTTTTGCTTTAATTTACTGTAATTATCCAAGAGCAGGCACAGTAATATGACACTGGTTTAGGTAAAGGCACTATTAGTGGGGGAGGAAAGAATAACTAGCAAGTTCTATCAGTTAAGAGCTGGAGCAGAGAGGACTAGAGGTGTAGCCGTTTGCATAATGCTATAAGTGAGCTCCTGAAATCGGTGGTTTGGACAACAGGACAGAGATTATATCAGTGTGTGACAGCATGTGCTACATTAACGAGTGGCCAAAAAGGTTTCTGAAGACATTTATTCAACAGTACAGTGATTATCAGGTAAGACAAATACGGTATTATTGTAATAATACTACTGCTGAGGGGAAACCTGGCATACAGAATATATCAGTATTCACCACCTTATCTAATTGTTGTAATACTAATTTTAGAAAGTCTTGTTGTAAGTGTAACATTGTGAAGTAATGCTCTGTTGCAACAACGTTTATCTTTAAAAAATTTTTTTTCCTTCATTAAATCTTTGCTCTATGGCTTAAGAATCTGTGAAAGTCTCTTATGTTCAGCATTTGTGGGTATTAAGTCAGGGATTAACTATAATTTCTTTGGGTTTTCAGGTCAATCTATTAATCGACAATGAAGCAGAGAAGGATTACCTTTATGATGTGCTGCGGATGTACCACCAGTAAGATCTAGCTTTATATATGTTAGTTTAAAATTTTACTAATATTTTTAAATTTGAAGAATTAATATTTGAGATTTTAAATAGTCTTTTTACATGCTACTAGAAAAGTAGTTGAAATAAGAGGTTTTTATCCTATTTAATGAAGTCTTGTGGTTTCACAGCATAACCTGCAGGCAAAGAAGGAGTATGTCTGCAATCACTTGTAAAGTTACTTTGTTTTAATGACTTGGCAGTTTTGTAAAAGCATTTGATGGATTCATATTTGGGAGTGGGCGGGGGGAAGCTCATGCATGATAGAGCTGTTCTTGGGAAACAGGACACAAGCATTAATAAAATTCCTTAATATTTCCAAATAATGCTTATTTATTTGGTACAGAGGTTTTCATTGACATCGCTTTTCAAAGATTTTTTGCTAACTTTTCAGATAAAAATTTTGCAACTGTTTTTCAGAAAGCTGGAAAAATTTAGTCTTGGAATTTGTTTGGCATGTTTAATGACTCTGGCTTATTACAACACAATGGTAAAAAATTGGTAAGGTGATAGGCCTGTTAGCAGTCCTTTTGCTGAACTGATTTAAACCACAGTTGCCTCGGACTTGTATCATTGAGAGTGACATCAGTCTCTGATCCATTGTTTTTCAAAGAAGATGAGAATATATTTTCCACTAATCATAGATGGGTGGCTCTGATAGACATTGTTTCCATTCATATCGTAATTAAAGCATCTCAGCTGAGTGAAATGTAGAAGTTTCCATCTGATGTTTGCACCGAGCTGTAGTTATGGGGGTATTCAGCTGCATATCTTATTCAGTTTCACTCAGGTCTGTCTAATTGTTTTTCCATTCATAAAGACTGTTGTTTGGAAAGCCAATTGGTTCAGTAGATCTGAATTATTTAAAATCTTCTTGCAGTTACAAAATTACCAGTGCATATGGCAACTTTTCTTCAATTTCCAAGATTGCAATGACTTGGGCAAAACTTTCAATATCTCTGTAAACATAGACTGATGATGTATCATTTCCTGGGAACATGTTATGAAACATCCCAGGGCGAAAATATCTGCAATTGCTGTTGGAGTTAACACTTAATGTTTGCTTCACTATGAATAGCATTTCCAGAAATATTTCATCTCCAATCCCATATAGGTATTCCTGATCTGTATTTTCACTACCCATGCCTAGGAAATATTACATCCCAGGAAATGTAAATTAAAAGAAAGGGAACAGCAAATAATACAGAGTAAGTTTAACTGGATGTTTTATAGGAATAGCTCCACTGAACCCTGTTCCTCCACTCCTGCAGCTGTACAACAAAGTATATTTTGTAACCTGTAACTATCTCAGTGCTGACAATTTCAAGGAGACCACTTTGCATAGCTTTCATGAAAGAGATATTCACAACGGTTTAACATCTGAAGGTTTTGTTAATTAGTTGATCACCCTTCAAATTTGATTTTGAACACGAATTTAAACTTAAACCAAGTCTTCACTCTAGCTACTGAATATTGTGGGTTTTTTTTTTCCTGGATTGAAACAATTTGTCAGTCCTCTAAGTTCAGGAAATGAAGGGGCTTGTAGCCTGGATTTTCTTACAAGGATCCCTAACTAGTACGAAAACAAAAATCCAGTAGGCAGGTATGTCTAATCTGGAAAGCTATTTTCACATGGTTCCATAAATCTCATGGGTACTTTGAGAATGGAATTAGAGATGTCATCTGTAAAAGTGAATGTGTAGAAGACTTCAGATATTTTGAAGCAAATATTCTTTATTTACAGAAGGTTTGCTCTCAGAGGCTATTTTGCTTTGGTCAAACCAATATCTGCATAAATATATTTTTGGTAGTTTACAAGGACGTGCAAATATTGACGCCACATATACAACAATTTATAAAACAAAGCTTTTGTTGGCGTGTTGATTACCTGTGCTTGTTTTGTCGCTGTGTTTTTGCAGGTCTATGAATCTCCCAGTGCTTGTGGGGGACCTCAAGCTGGTGATTAATGAACCGAGCAGGTTGCCTCTGTTCGATGCCATCCGCCCGCTCATCCCGCTAAAACACCAGGTGGAATATGATCAGCTTACACCCAAACGATCACGGTAAGAGAATGCAGAACAACAACAAATAATGCAGTGAACTTAAATACAAGCAGGAAATACTAAGTTTCCAGGTAAATTCAGAGTAAATTATTGTTCATCTGTGTAGAGCTGGGCACAGTTATTTTACTTTTGCTGTATTTGCTAGAAGTACTGCTGCCTGAAATTGTTAGCCAAGTAGTTTAATCTAGTAAAAGCAGGGTAAATGAGTAAAAAACAATCTTTTCTAATTTTTCCTGCGCTTAATAATATATAAAAAAATTCTCATATCGCTAGCCCTCTAAAAGCAGCTTCAGTGATTGCAAATGTCTTTTCATATGAATAAACTTGATGGCTTTAGTTAACATACATCCATCCAAACTTCAGTCAACTGGCTTTTTTTTTAATGCCTAAATTATATAAGAGAAAAACAATGTCTTAAGTTTTTTGTGAAACATTATTGACACAAGGTGTTATGAAGCTGAACACTCAAGTGTTTCCCATTTTTGCAGAAAGCTGAAAGAAGTGAGATTGGACCGTTTGAATCCTGAAGGGCTTGGAATAAGTGTAAGAGGTGGAGTGGAATTCCGCTGTGGCCTCTTCATCTCCCAGTTAGTTAAGGGAGGACAGGCAGACAATGCTGGACTTCAGGTAAGAAAACTATATTCATATGCTGTTAGGCACTAAGGGTTGTTCTTTAAGATTTAGAAATTGCTTTTGCTAAGGTGCTCTTTGTCTCTTCTAATAGAATTCCTAAGACATATAAGTCAATGCCGTTGTAAATACCACTATACCAGTGGTGAATCAAGTCACTAAAACTGTTCATTTTGCTGTTTTTAATGATATGTAAACCTTCTTTTTTTTCTCATTTGGGAAATGACAACTTTTGAAGGTTAAAGGTTTTTCTGGAATGTTTATACTTTATGATTAGCAACAGTAATATGTAAGCAGATGGAAAGAAAGGTCTCTAGAAAGCGGAAGAAGGTTTTATGTTGCCAAGTTCTGATTAAATGTAGAACAGAGCATATAAATACTAAGTGTTAATTCCACCTTACACAGATATAATTTGTGTAATGGAATGTTTTCTTGAACTTCATGTGTGAATTGTGAGGGTTTCAGTTTATGCAATAAAAGAACATATTTTTAACTATTCCCGGTGTCCTCTGTACTGCATAGAATTGCAGTTTCTGTGATTAAATTTTAGATACATGAACTTGCCAACAAGGTTGGCAAAAATAATATATAGAAACACTTCAATACTTATGCAATTTGCATTAATGAAGTTTTGGATGTTTGGTTTCTTTTTGAATGTGGCACTGCTTAGTGAAGAGAAAAGTGAGAAACTGCTGTGGCAAAGGTCTACATCTTTCTATCAGACTTTGAATCTGATAAGGTGTATTAAAGGTCTGAATTTCTGAGTGGAAAGGCTAATATGCCTGTCTACTTTTAATTTGTCAAGTCTGAATATTTGCTGAAAGTATTGACTGTTAAGGATTATGCTTAATACTAGTCAAAAATATATTAGACTGGCATGATTCTTTACAGTGTTGAACTAAACTAGCACGTTTTGTAGTTATGCTTTAGTATTACCTCACAAATCTCTTAGATTAAAATATAAAAATAAGTCCCTGTCAACAAGGCAGTTGAAGTTAGGCTTCCATGTTTGTGTAACTCATACTGAAAGCTTTCTAAAATTTAAACTGTTCCTCTGTTTGCATGCTTGCATGTGCCCTTTTCTTTGTGCGTTCATACCTATATATCTCCTTCAGAATCACCATTGATTTAGTTCTGTCTTCTGTCAGCCTGTTCTGCACAGGTGCATGACTGGGTCCCTGCATGCTTTAGGAACAACTTCTTGGAACAAAACCACGAAATTATGTATGTAGTTAGAACTGAGGGGGTGTTAAAGGACAGCACAAATGCTGTGCTGAATGTGTTGTCAGCCTAATTTAATCATGGGATTTGCCAGTGGGTAACTGCAGAAAAGGACATTGATGCACCCTCTCAGGATCTGCACTATAGAAGTTCACTACCTCATCTCGTACAATACACAGCAAGAATGGAAGTGTAGACAAGGGAGTTGTTCCTGGTCTGTGGTTAGCTCATTAAAGAGATTCCATCTGCATCCTTCCTCCACTGCTGGAAACTTGAGAAAAAGACCAAGACCAGTCACTTACATGACTTCTGTAAACATCTCCTGGAAAATCTTGGAAGGCACTAATGATGCTGATCAATAAAGTACTTGAACTGCCCTGCTGGTACATAGATCTTAATGCTGTGCTGCAACTCTGCTTCTCTGCTTGTTTCAGACTAACTTTTTGACACGATCTCTGGATAAGGAGTTAGGTTCAGCTGTTGTGCTCCTATGAAGATGTCAGTTTTCCTGCTTTTTTCGTACACAAAAAGGCCCCATGGCTTTCTCTGGCTGTGGTCATCATAGTACGTCTGGGTGTCATTGAGGGGAGTTGTAAAGGGTCTTTGGGCTGGACTGTTCTATTGCAACTCAGAACATGGTTGGAGTTTGGCAGACAAAGTAGGGACAATAAGGGGGAAGAATGCTTGAGACTGACTGAATTTTTTAGGGTTAGATTATATGAATTAATATGGGCAGATGGTGCTTTGCAGCTCCTGTAACTGCCTGGCTTCTCTTTTTTGATACGTGGTGTTAAAGCTCAGCCTGAAGTGCCTGAATAATAGGTGGCACTAGGCACTTTCTGAACCTCACTGAATAACAAGACCTGACAGGCAGCCCATTGTTCTAAATTGCTGTCTCACAGTAAAGCCAACTGCTTCTGAAATTTCACCTACCTGCTTTATTTAACAAAATCTCTACACATTTTCTATCCCAAAAAATGCTGTCTGAGAAAGGTATAATGATTTTCTGTTATACCATCAGTTTTACGTCCTGCTGCTTTTAAAATTTCCAGTTCAAATTGCATGATTTCTCCTTGAAGTACTTTCCAAGTTACATTAAAACAACGAAATAATAATGAAGTTTCTCTTTGGCACTTGCTGTTTTGACTCTATTTTGACTACAGTTTCTCTAAAAGGCACAAGTGTTTTGTCCTTCCATTAAGAAATGGACTTCATCTGCCCCACACACACTGCTTTTTGATACTTGTGTGTGAGGATTCTGCTGAATACAAAGAGATTGGTGTGAATGATGAAAGTGGAAGAAGTATACAAAATGGGAAATTTGAAACAGTTGATGTTATTATATGAACCCCTTTAATTTCTTAGAAGCACTAAATATTACATTTCTCATGTTAAAAGCTACAAATAATAGGCATTTTACTTGAGAAAAGTTAGGTTTGCATCTTTTTTCTAAGAAGACTGTCATCTCTCTGTTTGATAGGGCAAGGGGAAACTGTGATATAATACCAAAATAATTGTTACTGTTCTAGTCTACTCAGTCCCACAGACTTTTATCTCTACTTCTCTGATTCATTAGGTTGGTATACAGTGATACCAGTACTAAAGTAACAAAATACATGAAAACAGCTATTAATTACCCAATATTAGATACCTTTATTCAGGAAAAGCTGTTCAAGTGTCCTAAAGAGAAGCAGTTTACTGTATGTCTATACATTTCCTGTAGTTATACCTAGATTTTATTATTTCTAAAGCACCCTCAGTCATTGTCTGTCAGCAGTACAAACGTCAATAGGTTGTGTGAAGAGTGTTGGATTTCAGAAATTAGATGACAGTCTAGTAAAGAGGAGGGTTAAAAATATCTGTATGGGAAAAGCTCATTCCCATACTGGAGGGGAAAATAAAATATGCGCTTTTGTGCATTTATAATTGTGCAAGTGCCTCTTGGGGAGATGAGAAGAGATTTGACTCAGTGAATGCTGACATCCTCAGAACAACACCGGTTCTGCTGGTACAGAACCCCATGATGGCACTGCCATGTGCAGCCCTAAAACTGGGGTTTTCTGTGTGTTAAAGTGTTGTAGCCAATAACAGAGTGACAGGTTACCCTTTTAAAAAGTGGGTTTGTGCAAACCCGGTCTCCATGGTCTGTTACAGTCTGCATGATGTGGGAGATGTGAGTAAATGGGGGATCTGGAACTACACAAAAACCAAAAAAATTCCCCCCCCCCCCCATATGTCAGATCAACAGAAGATGGATTGGGTGGATGGATGTGGTTTTGAATCTTAGGAACAAATTGGTTAAATGAGTGCTCTTTCATATCATGGGCTATCGGGGTGTAACTCTAAGCTGCAGACCCCATCTGCTTTTCTTGTCTGACTCTGTATTTTTACCCCAGGCTGTACATTCAAAAGCCTTCAATACTGACCTATTTCTGCTCTTAGTAAATAGTTTTTTTAAAATCATACTGGCTTAAATAAAAACTGTCAAGCTCTTAGGAGTGCAGGCGGTTGCCCTGGATGAGATTTTTTTGGATGCCCAGCAGAGGGAGCGGATGTCCCACTGGTCAAGGTGTAGGGACGACAGTCCTGTTCTGCGTCTGCGAGTGTGTTCTGTTCTGCAAGACCGTTTTCTTTGGGTTTGTAGCTTTCTGATGCTGTGTTGTGTCACACAAAAATCTTCAGCTTCAGAGGAAAGTGTGACACATGAGCGATGCTGGTAGAGTGGACACGTTGGTAATGTTTTGTGTACTATGGCAGAGTGTCTGACACTTCCCAGAAGAATTAGAAAAACTTGTGAAAGAAATAAAGAAGATACATTTGTGGGGTTTTTTGCTTTGTTTTTTAGGGGTTTTTTTAGTGGGATTTTTTTTCTCAGTTGAATAGATCACAGCAGGAAGATTCAATGTTCATTCTTACATAAGAAAAAAGGCAGAAGGTGACAGCATGTCCCATGCCCTGCCACCCAAGGGTAGCCCTGTCTCTGTGTGTGTTAGACAGTCTCTAGAACACAGGCTATAGTGAGGAATTTGTACTTCCAGTTCCACTCACTCCTTTCTTATAAAATGAAAGCACAGAGCCTCTCAACAAAGTAATTGTAGATTTATTTTTTAAAATGAGCATGATTATGCATTCCACCCAAATTTTGTTGAATAAAAATATAGTTGCTTTAGCTTTGCTGAAGCTTGAAATCAGCCTAATACAGATACGAGCATGGAAAACTTAAGCCCAAAGTGAAATTTGGGAGCTTGACACTTGAGTCTTTAAATGGAACATTCTAGGCAATCATTAACTAGGGATGATGCTGCCATGAAACCAGACACATTTGTGAGGAGGCACCCAAAGTTTCATTAATTAAGAACAAAATCCCATACTGTTGATGTTAACGAGAAAAGTCTCATCAAATACGTTTCAC
>VYZT01030767.1:0-10607 GCA_013400735.1 Pomatostomus ruficeps | reverse complement strand
AACATCTTGATTGCTGATTCCTTCTCAGCCTACTTGGATAAGAGGATCCTTAGGCAGAGTTTGTAGAAACTTGGAAATTTCTACTCTAGTCATCATAGCATATCAAATTTGGATTTATATTAGAGGAAGGGCAACTTTTTGATTGTATTCTGATAAATAAGATTTGAAATTTTGTAGAAGTGGCTGAAAGCACCCTGTCTGTTCTACACTAGTAAACTGAACACTGCCAGGGAATGTCCTTGGGGTGCTGCCGTTGCATTGCCGATGAATGTTAGCGTGGTCCCCAAACAAAGACAAAGGGGTAAAGTCCATTAAAATAATGCATTTTGTCAATCCAGGATCAGGCAACGTAATAAAACCAAATTTAGTTTCCTGTTGATCAAAAATAGTTAAGAAGGTATTCCAGAAAACCTATGGTAAAAGCAAACTTTAACTACTGAAGTATAGAAGAAGACAATAACTCCAAAATTATTTTAATTAAAACACAGGCTCTTGTATTGAAGGCAATCTATGGAGTACAAATCTGATGTATCGTAGAAAGTATTTATAAAATTATCGTTTGGCCATTAATTTGCTCTTTTGGTGTTTGGTATTCATTCAGAACAAGTACAGGTAGGTCTGATCTGGGCATTACCTGAAATTCAGAAAGGACTAATGAATCAGCATTATTCATCTTTGCATCAAATCACTGCCAGATTGCATCCAATCTTAAAAACTTTTTGAAATGTTAACTAAGAATTATTTTTTCTTCTCCCTTCCATTTGTGAGGTCGGAGATGAGATAGTTCGCATAAATGGATATTCTATTTCATCGTGCACACATGAGGAAGTCATAAACCTCATTCGTACAAAGAAAATCGTGTCCATAAAAGTAAGACGTAAGTAACACACACAAAAAAATCACCTGTATCACCAAAGATTGCTATTAATTACCAAAGATTGCTGGTGGTCTGTAGAAACATAACAAAATGTTTTTCCTTTCCAGATGTTGGCATGATACCTGTCAAAAGGTAATGGCTTTTCTTTTGTAAATAAATTAGGCTATTCATTTTCACACAGCTTCTTCTATCCAAAGGATCTGTGTTTAATTATGAAAATGTATGAATGCTGATTAAAATGTCACATCCTTTTTAATTAACAGGCAGATGTCTTGTTTGATGAATCTGATTTTATACCAGTTGCTTACTTAAATGAACCAATTTCTATTTTCTAATTAGTCACAGACATCTCCTCAAAATATAATTATCAATGCACCTAGTTTGATGGAGAGCTCCACTGTTTCTCTGTGTATGTAGCGTTTGATGATGGCTTCAGAGTTTAGAAAAATTTAGAATTGTTTTTCTCTTCCAATTTTTGGTGAAAAGCTGAATCTTTAAGTGGAATGTTTGAGTAATGTTAATGATAGGAGGTGTAGCTCTGCATAGTCTTTTTGAGTGGTTACAGTTAGTTTTGCAGTCTTCGAGTTTCCTAAAATTGTTTCCACTTGAGAAGGCTTTACCAATTTTATATTTGACCTTTAGTAGTCCAAATAATTGTACGCTTGTTTAATGTTCTATTTAAGTTGCTGGAAAATAAACCAGGTGTGAATGGTATCCAAAGAAAGCTGTCGATGCAAAATAGAAGGCTGCATTCCAAAGTAGCTTCTGGAATACATTGACATTTATCTTGTCCTATTATTTTAAATTATTTTTTTCCTTTCAGTTCAGCAGATGAACCCCTTAAATGGCAATATGTGGATCAGTTTGTGTCAGACTCTGGGGTAAGAGATCAATATTTTGTTAGATGTCTTCTGGGCAATCTGTAATGGTTCTGAATCACTTTCTCCTCTGACCTTATCAGAGCAGCTATTGTATGCATTACTATAATGCAGGATCTTGTTGAAAATACTCTGTGAGAAACATCTTTTGTGATACGAAATGATTCTAGAGCTATTAGGTAAGGAAAGGGCAGGACACAAATGAAACAGCCTTTACTCATTAACTGATACTTAATTTTGCTTGAGATTATTAACTTCTCAGGCTGTAGTTCTACTACATAAATCTTTATCAGATTATTTGGCATATTTTAGGCATATTAGTGGAGGAATTACAACTTTGAATGAAAGGGACTTCTAAGGGTTGCAGAAGTGAAAAGAAATACCACAATTACTGTTCTTTTGCTTTCAGGAAGAAAGACTTAGTTAAATAGTGAGCTTTATCATGTATTTTTCCAGCCCTTTTGTCAGGGAACATCTACATGATTATTTTGCCATATCACTTTTCTCTAATTTTCCTTCACCCTTTTCTGAAGACAGAGTTTGACTATTTAAGTAATCTTCTCCAAATAGGTAAGTTTGGTCTTTCACTTCAGCCGTGCAGCTCCACTGAAATGACTCCACATTGATTTCCAGCAGGATAGGGCCTTGGAGCCTTGAATAGGACCTTCAATCTTATCTTGATACTGGCTGGGATTCATCCTGGCTACATGAAATTTTATAGTAGCCTTGATACGAATTCAAGACAGAATTAACATTTGCAACATGGTTTCATCCCTCTGCAGGAAGGAAAGGGCAGCGTTGCTGGGCTTGCTTCTTCTGGAGGGAGAGACAATAAAGAGAAGAAAGTCTTCATTAGCTTGATTGGTACAAAAGGCATGGGGTGCAGGTGGGTGCATGTTTTTTATTTAATGCCACTGTTTTTTAAATGAGACACTCAAGGCAGTTATTTCCATCTTTCTTTGATATGATGTCAGGAAAACAAAGATCCATGCTGGATCAGGAACGCAAACTGCAGCAGCAGGGTATCTGTGGCACATATTGAATGTTTTTAGACAAAGCATAAGTACCTGTGTTAAAAGTTCTGTTGTAAAGAAAGAAACTTTAAAATGTAAGAATAAGAGCAGACTGAAGTTGTCATGGAATTGGATCTTTTAAATGCTTTTGCATTTTTAAATACATAAAAATGCTGCTCAGTGATGTAGCAAATTCCAGCACTACCCACTGTCAGGTTCATTCCCTGCACTTGAAGTGCTTTCTTTGACCCTTTTCTGAACTAAGACACCATCACAAAGCTATATCCAGTTCCTAAAATAAATGTTGAATTTGTAGGAGTTTTTAGAAATATTTTTCTGTGATACTTGGTCTCCTGTCTTTGCAATACTTATGGAGGTTTTGGAGTAGAAGGGATATTGTTCGGTTTCTTATATATTTAGAAAGATATAGTAGAAATTATTAGGAGTTTTCTCTCCTGTAATTTGGAGAATGTCAAGGTTTTTAAAAAACTATTTACAAACCTGGAGGGGTGGTTCAGCATCACTTGTTAAATATATAATTTGCAAAAGTAGTTTCTGTATTTAGGCCCAGTTTGGATGGCAGCTTAAAGTTCCTGAGCTTGATGTTGGCCTCTGGATGAAATATCCTTATTGCTTCTAATAAATAATCCTAATAAAATAACATTGTTTTATACATACCGTATTTTGCAGTTCAGTGAATAATTAGTAATTCACTGTGTTAGTTGCTTGCTTTCAAATACCATTAGTGTCCCGGTCCTTTAGTCAGTGCAGGTCAGCATACATATAGGTTTCAGCATGTAATGCAAAGTACAGACACTTGAATAAGTTGGGGTTTTTTTTAGCTTTTTCTTTAAAACCAGTTTGGTGGTATAAAGAATTAAAAAATAGATTGATAAACCAATGACTGCGTACTGGCAAGTTTTGGTGTTTGTTTCAGAGCTGGCTAATACCATAAATATTCTTTAATCAAAAACAAATTATGAGGAAACAACTAAAATTACTCATTGTATTGCACCGTATTATTCCATAAATATTATTCTATAAATATCATCCTATTAATGCTTGGGGTTTTTACATTTCCAGTATTTCCAGTGGTCCAACACAAAAACCGGGCATTTTTATCAGCAATGTTAAGCCAGGCTCTCTTTCAGCAGAAGTGGGCTTAGAGGTAAGTTTGCCATCCTCCAAGGTTGGTACCACAAGGAATTCTTGTTTTGTATTTACAACTTCTAGGATTCTGAATCCCTGTAAAGCACTAGCTATGTTGGTATTACTGTTCGGTGGGGGCGTTTTCCCATGGGAAAGAAATACCTTGTGGTTACATTTCAAACAAAGCTAGTTTCCTAGAATTTTAAGAACATGGGTGACCTGGATCAGACCAGTATTCCTTCAAGCTCAGGATCTGATCCCAAGCAGTAGCAATAGAAGATCCTAGTGTAGGAGGATTTGCAAGCCTGACCAGTTTCCAGTCTGTTCCCCTTATGCTCTGCCAGTACCCATGATTCTTGTGTGAAGGGTGTTAGAGAGCTCATCTCTTTCTCTTTTCATTTAATGTATGTACTCACTTAGCCTTAACACTAATATTTGTGTTAATTTCTTTAGGTTGGTGATCAGATTGTTGAGGTGAATGGTGTGGACTTCTCTAATGTGGATCATAAAGAGGTAAGATAAAGTCTTAATTCTCTGAATTGTAGTTGTCAGCTTACTAAACATCTGTCCTGTTTTCCTGCCCACCAAAAGTTTGTTTTGATACTGGGCTACTGACTCAAGGGGTTGTGTACTGAACACAAGAATTTGGAGATTTGCATACCTACCACCCTATTTAGTTCTGTATTCCTTCGCCTTGACAACCAGCATTTTTCATCCAATATATACTGGCCTTTTATTACTTCATTCACACTGATTTTTGTTTTGTTTTAATTTGCAGGCCGTCAGAGTGCTCAAGAGCAGTCGGACTCTGACTATCTCTGTGGTAGCGGGCGCTGTAAGTAGTATATTTGTTAAAGCAGGACATTTGGGGAAATTACTATGTGGGCAAATAAATAGTAAAAATAAATGGCTAAAAACAAAAGCTGTGTTTCTTTATGAGGTCTATACCTCGGTCAAACCAGGACAGTTTTGAGTGGTGTTTGATTATTTCATACTACACAAAGTATTCTCAAATACAACATGATTGTGGGCCAAGGCAAAACTGTTCCCTTGACAAGGAATGGAAATTATTGCAATGGTCCTTCATGTTTGAGAGTTTCTGTTCTAATAGATATCTGCGTCTGCTGAAACATGAAAGGTGAATTGGATTGGAGACAAATAAGTTTTAATCCTGAATAGCTGATGTCTCAGTCTTATTCAAAATTAGTTCCTTTTGTAATTGTTTATCTGATCTCATTAGTGTATTGACACACAGAAAATTGTTCAATTTTTCATTTCCACTGTTCTTTGCAACAGAACTATAAGCCTTTGAGGTCTGATCAAAAGGCAAATTAGTTAAATCTTCCCTCTGACTTCAGTGTGACTTTCAATAAATGTTTTAATGTTTTTACTGCTTTAATCCCTCTTATAGCAAAGTGTGTAGTTATATACAAGAGGATAATCAAGTTCCATAGACTAATCAAAGATGGTGTCTTCTAATTGCCTTTCAACTGAATTAAATAGGGAAAAAAAAAGATTTAATAAGTCACTTCAGCTGCTTCCTAAGGGCTCATGTATACTATGTAGCTGCATTAAGGAATTAATGGTTTGTTTGATCTACTCTTACAGTAACAAAAGAGGCAGTTGTCCAAAGGCACTGTAGACATTGTTTAAACAAATGCTCTGGGCTGGTTGATTAAGCTCCAGGAATTCAACATCCTAAGGACTCAGTTTCAACTCCCAGTTATGTTTACAACTGTTAAAAATATGATATTTACCTCAGCATGCATCACTGGCGTGGTATCCTTAAAATGGCAAATCGTTGCTATGGAACTCTTCTGTTCGTCACTCCTTCACCTTGCATGTCTTTCCTCAATACACATCTTTGTCCTGGGAATAGATAGCAAAAGGAAACAGTTTCCTACCATGGTGCAAAGGTATTCTTCAATGCTTGGGTTTGTTCAAGCTGTGTACTTTGCCCTTTAGAGACAGGAAAAATCCTACCTTCCTAATTAACATGGGATTTTAATTGCAGAAATGAAAATTAGATTAATGTTATCAAAGGGTTCTACCCATAGCACTATGGAAATATCTTTCTTGAATAGAAAATAGTGGTGGTGTCCTAACTGTAAAGCAAATTAAACAGGAACAAAACCATCTGAAATACATAGACTATAGTGTTCTGGGGAGGTACATTCCCTGTATTTGGGTTCCCTGAATGATGAGACATTTCTGCAGCAACCAGGCATAACAGCATTAAAACACAGCAACTGTGTAGTTGTCTTCATATTGGGAATCATTCAGTGTTCTGTTCTCTGGCATTTTGTTGCTCAGTGAGATTTCAAGAAAGTATAATGTGAAATTTTTTCTGGGTGACACCCTGAGCATGTATTTGGCGTGACCCCTACAGTGTTATTGCTGACTTCAAAAGTTGCAATCCTCTTCTGAGGTGTTTAGCATATAATAACTTTGAGGCTGAAACTAAAAGAGCTGCTTGGAGTAAGTGGTGAGATCGAGATCTTTGAGGATCTTCCAGTGTGTGTTCCTCAGGAAGAGCAATGTGAGGAAATGGCAGGTGTGCTACTATGTAGTTGGGTTTGAGTTATTTCCTAGAGGAACTGCATTCATGAGATTTTTTCACAACTGATTGGAGTGGTGGTTTTGATTGCAGGGAAAGGAGCTGTTCATGACTGAAGAAGAAAGGCAAAGAGAAGCACGTCTCCGTGAGCAGGAACGCCAGGAGTTAATGCATCAGAAGCGGATCGCGCTGGAGACCAACAAAATCATCAAAGAGCAACAAGAGAAAGAGAGATTGTAAGAACTCTCTATAGGACAGTGCAAAATTTAGTTTGGATTTGGAGAGGGCATGGAAGACAGAGCACATGATTATTTCTGTGATGCTTCTCACAGAAGTGAGAAAATTCTGAACTTAGATTAGCTTTGTTTTGTTGTTGCAGGGTCTCTGCTCATAAAATGTTTGTCCTGTGATGCTCTTAATGTTCTAGGCTTTCAGAGCTGATATCATTCAAATCCATCTTGAGTGGAAGGGTCACTCTGCTCCTCGACTGTCATACCCCAATGATTCAGTGTGTTATTCATTATTTTCCTGATGCTGTTCACTCATGCTTAATTTTTAGCAAGACAGTTAGAAATTCTATCCTTGTACAATGACGTGCTATAGACCTGTCTCAGAAGGAGGTAGTGACTTGAAGAATTAAGTAGATTGTATCCTCTTATTATCCAGACCGTCAGGGATGTCCTCAGGGTTCCTATGAAACCCCACTGAACCCTTGGTATCTTAAAGATGAGGTTTAAAAAGGAGCGTTTTCCCCCAGTACATATGTATTTACTGTCTGTATCTTTTACTAACTATATGCTGACACACTTTGTTCAGGTTCTTATTCAGAAAATACTATTTTTACTGTGGTGTCCCAATTCCTCTTATTATAGAAGAAAGCTGGAGATTTCCCAGAAGGCTGCAGAGGAAGAAGAGAGATATCGCAGAGAAATAGAACAGTGAGTAAAAACCTTCTACAGGCAATATGCTACCTGGAAAAGGATGCTTGTGTATTAGATCTGGCTGAAAACATTCTGTGTGTTCCTTTCAAATGAAATTGTGTGGTAGTTCCATTTAGCTGAATGTAGGGTCCAGTACATGTCAGTAAGTACACCACTGTTAAAGAATAGGAAACTGATCTGAAAATCAGCACCTGGCTTATGGTGATAATAAATTATTAGCTTATGTCTTATGGTGATAATAAACTTAATGTGAAGGTGAAGTTGAGCACTTGTTTTTAAAATACATTATTAATACAGAGATAAGATTAAGGAGGTTCTGTGTCGCAGAACTTGTTTACTCTGTTGTCACTGAAACACTACATTTAATTCTAACAGAAAAAGCTAGTACTGCTAAGAAACAGTTCAGTACTATATTTGTAACTTGGGCATTCTTTTACATTTGAAAGTTTGAAATTAACCAGTTGTTATCACAGTAATTAACTTCTCTTCTAAATGATGCTGGGAAACTGCATGAAAATGCAAATTGCACAATAATACCGTTTTGATTCAACCTTTTAGGGCTAACATTGACCCTCAAGTCTTCAGCTTTGCCCCCTTGGCATATTAAGGGGGTTTTAATTAATTTAATTCACTTAAGTCCCTTTTCATGTATCTGTATTAGCTAAAATTTTCCGGTAGAAAAAGTGCAGGGATTTCTGAATTTGTAAGGTGCAAATGGAAATATATTCCCCAGCTGTCATAAGAGAAAAATCTTCTGACAGTCCTGCTGTGGGCTCTACTGCAGCACATGGATGAATTCTTACCCATTTCCCTTTTCTGATCCCAGGGAATTGGTAACATCCTGTTCTTTATTGTGGCCTGCTATAGAAATTCCTGCAACAGCCATAAGCTGCTATAAAAGCAGGCCACCACAGTGAAGGATGGTTCTGCTCTCCAGATCTGGATTGCCTGTCTGTTGTAATGGATGTTGGATGTCTGCCGTGTTCTTCTGCACTGAGAGCATCTTTGCTCACTCAGGGAGGGCTTTGGTGCCTCGAGGGCTGCTCAGTGTAAGGTCTAGCACAGCTTTATACTTCCCTGTATAATTGTCAAGTGTTGCTCAGGCACTTTTAAGCTTTTCCATTTCACAGTCCAAACTGTTAAGTCAGTGTCAATCTCCTGGGTGAGGAGGAGGGAGAATGGCAGTAGAGGAAACAAGATGAAACTTAAAGCTGAGATTTAATGAGCACTTGTGGCAGGCTAAAATACAATGTTTTTCTGTATTAGTGTTTTGTGAGGATCATGCTTTGCCTTCTTTGAAGAATCCTTTCTGCAGGAATTCCTTGTGTAAAGTCACTGTGCTCTTTTTTGGTATCTTAGATTTGAAAAAATTTCGTATGTGCCTAAATGGCAGAGGTTCCTAACTCTATGTACTTCAAGTTACATTGTAGCACCAACTTTTTAAAATTAAAATCAAATGAAAATACATTCTGGCCATTGTTCCCTGACAATGCCTTTAAATTTAAATAGTGAGCCCAGCAACAGATTTAAGAGTGTTTTGACTCCATGTGAATAATTTTTCAATTCACTTTAGCTGATTTAGAGATGTAAAAGATAATCCAAGTATAAATAGCATCATATATATCTAAAACCTGGTAAATTTTGGCACCACATTGTCAGTTCAAGGCCAGCTATAGTCAAGAATAGGTCTTGGATCACTTAAGACAATATATATGAAGCTACAAGTTGTTAGGTTATTCAGCACTTCTGCTGTGACCTGCTTGGTATTTGCTGAATTTTGGTTTGAAATGTCCTTTTTTCTGATCATGGTGCCATTCTAGGTCCCTTCTTGGTACTTTACTTGTTTTGCATGCTCTTTTACTGAAGTGTGACACTCTCTGCACCACCCCTGTCCTCTTTCTCTACCTATCTATTTCTCTCTTATCTTTTTTTATTTTTTCCCTTTTTTTCCCCCATAGAATAAGGAATTTAATGTGGTTTGTGTTTCAACAGTATTCAATTCTTTTGGGGAAGAGTCACTTTTTATGGCAACTTAGAACTATGTGTTTAGAAAGCAATAATCAAATTAGATTTAAGATAGAGAAAGAAGACTCACACTTGTTAGGTATAATTACCATTGTGACGTCTGATTTAGGTGTATGGTAGATGCTCTGTCACTCAGTCTTTTAGTTAAAATGACAGTTTTTCTAATACGTAGTTCCAGTTCTAAAAATGAAAAATTGCTAAGTGAGAGATGTTTTTTTGCTTCAGTTAAGGTGACAGTCAGTGTGGTAGTATATCATTCTTGGCTTAGTACTTGTGCAGGTGTTTATATAACTGGTCTTAGAAGTCTCAGTATTAAATAATAACACTACAATTACACTATATTTTTCAAATTACCTTAGTAGCTTAGTAAATGAAATAGATGGATTAAAGAAATACAGTTTTGAGGAAGGAGCAGTTTATTATGCTTTCTATTAAAGAGAAAAAACAAATGCTGAAGAGTAAATAATGATAAAGAATATATTTGACGCTGCTTTTATACTCAGAATTTCTATTGCATTTTTTCCTCTAGGATAACAGCAGAGGAAGAGAAATTCAAAAAGGAGTGGGAAGAAGACTGGGGTCCTAAAGAACCACCCAAGTCTCTGCAAACTGTAACTGCAGAAGTGCACTCTGCCCCTCGTTCCAAGCACAAAAGTAAGTAGTTGGTTTCAGCGTGCCTCCTTGTATTTGTGTCAGACTCATCACTGAGCTGTATGGAATATAACGCCAGTTGGTCTCCAAGTTAAGCTAGCTATGAACTGGTTATTTTCAGAAGGCTGGAAGCATACAATAAATTAATTTAATAACTCTTATTTAACAGGTACCTATCTTGCAAAATCTGCATCCACTCAAATAGGCATGGTTTTTAACAATCAGCAGCAGGAAAAATAAGAATAAGGCTTACTTAGAAATGGTCTGAATCATCAACCTCTTAATCTTGGAGGTTTGGTACATTGGTTTCCATGTTGTTTCTGTTCAGTGTTTGCCTGTCAACCTTTTCAGTTTGGGTTGGAAGAGAACTTAAAGATCACCTTGTTCCAACTCCCTGCCATAGGTGGGCACACCTTCCACTAGATCAGGTTGCTCAGAGCCTCATCCAACCTGGCCTTAAACACTGCCTGGGATTCAGGGCATTCACCACCTACTCTGGGCAACTTGTTCCAGTGC